>JASANE010016351.1:0-10041 GCA_030248225.1 Trileptium ribeirensis | reverse complement strand
TTATAACGTCTTCGTTCAGTTATTGCTACCTAGAAAGAAATCGCATACATACAATAACATCATACTCCGTCATATCCATGTTTGCATTGGTGGGCACACTCACTGCAATATACTTCGCGACCAAGTCATTAAACTTAGCAAATGCATTTCCAAACATCGGCGTATATTTCAACCAGCGTTCTTTATTTGTGCCGGTGAATTGTAAATCCGTAAAAGGTGGGGAAAATATTCTTCAAGACCAAGAATATATCTTTCCCTAGAAATATCACCTTTGAACAAGTTAGTGGAGCATCTCGCTGTCCTAGATTCACAAACGCAGAGTTAATCAAAGCCCGATTTTTTATCGAAATATCCACCTGTGTTTCCGTTGGCATAAGGTTATCCACTAACCTCGGTTTAGATTCACAGCTTTCTATTACACTTATCTCAGTGGTAGCACACTGATTGCTTCTATAAGTTAGGATTGGTTCATGGCGTTGCCGTTTATCCCATAAAGAGTCATCTTTTGGTTGCTGTATATTTTGAGATTCGATCGCACCGCTGGACCAAGTCAAATCGAACGACCACTGCCAAGCGCTACCGCAGGTCAATTCTATCAGTTGCCGCAGTTCATCCCGAAGACACCGCAGTCGTGGTTCAACCAGGTCGAACAAATCCTCGGTTCAATCGATGACGACCTCAAGAAGCGAAACGTCCTTCGGGTCATCGACAACGCGCTCGTCCACGAGTCGGGGGTCGACCTCAACGCGGAGTATGGCGAACTCAAACGGACGCTGATCAATTACTACGCGGACAGCGACAACCGGTGGCTCCGCAAGCTCCTCGACGAGAAAGATCTCAAAGGGCGCAAACCATCGAGCGCCCTCCGCGAACTCCTTGAGCTAGCTCCGAATAGTCAGAATCTCGTCCGCCTGCGTTTCGTCGAGATCCTCCCCGAGCAAATCCGACTGACACTGATTTCAATGGACAACGTCTGCCTCGAGCAGTTGGCTCGCATCGCCGGCCCATAATGGAGATGGCCGATCCGGCGTTGGTCAGCCAGGTCAATCGAGCTCCTCGTTCAGGCTCAACACCGACGACGACAGATCCCTGGCAGGCCTCGATCCAGCAGCAAATCAGCGACCTGGCAGCAGCTGTCCGCAGGCTGTCCTACCGCAGCGGCTCAAGCAATCGGAGGTCACCAGAACGAGCGAACGGCACCTATCGCGGTGGCCGCCACGGTGATTAACGACGGCGGCCACGGTCTCAATCACGTCAACGAACGCCGGGGGTGTGCTGGTATCATGGGAAGTTCGGGGCCAATGCACAACGACGCCAAAGGCCGCAATTCTGCACATTCAACGCGGAGTCCGGCCCCGCCAGCGGTCCGGGAAACGAGTAGCCCCCACCGCCGTGCCAGCAACCGGTGGGGCTGTCAACGCTGTGTTCATTGATGCAACTTCAGTCGGGCGCTTCATCGCCGATAGCGGGAGTTCGCTTTCCTTCCTACACCCCTTACAAGCGCCGAACACCACTACCTTCCACCAACACCCGGTCGACGCCACCGCAGTCAACGGTACGCCGGTCGAGATCAAAGGTACGTGCAACTTAACTTTCCGACTGGCGGGCTTTGATGAGCAATTCAGCTGGACTTTCTACGTCGCCAACGTCGCCCATCCGATCCTCGGCCGGGATTTCCTCCGGCACTACGGGTTCGCGGTCGACTGCGTCAACAACCGCCTGGTCCCGGCAGCAGCCGCAAAGCCTCCTGCGGCCTGTTGCGCGACAACCAAGAAGCCCGAATCGATACCATCGGGCGTTCGAGTCGACATACCTGCTGAGACAACCAGGATCAAGCAGCACCTCCGCGGATTCCCGAGTATCTTCGAACCGATCGATGCCTTCTCGCCGGCTTTCCACGACATCGAACACAACATCGTTACCACAGGACCGCCCTGATTCGACCGCCAGCGTCGCCTTGATGAACAAAAGCTGGCGATCGCAAAGCGGGTTTTCTCCGAGTAGGAGCAGCAAGGCATCTTTTATCGTGGTGAGTCCCCTTACGCGTCACCTTTACACATGGCCCCAAAGGCGGACAACAAGACTCCCTACCGCCCGACTGGTGACTACCGAAAGCTCAATCGTCAAACGGTTCCCGATCGTTACCCGATGCCCAACCTCACGGACCTCTCCGGCGATTTTCACGGGGCGATTGTCTTCTCGAAGCTGGACCTCGTCTGCGCCTATACGCAGATTCCTGTGGCGGTTCAGGACCAACCTAAGACGGCCGTCACAACTCCGTTCGGCCTGTTAATGTTCAGGCGGATGTTTTTTTGGTTTTCGCAACGCCGCTCAAACCTTCCAGCGGCTTATGGGCTCGGTCCTGGGTGAGTTACCGTTTGTCAAGGTCTATCTGGACAACATACTGGTGGCCAGCCGCTCAAACGACGAGCATTTGCAGCATCTCAAGACGGTCCTCACCCGCCTCAAAGACCATGGTCTCCGCCTTCGCCCGGGCAAGTGCGTTTTGTTCAGCCCCAAAGTCAACTTCGTCGGGGTTGAGGTCAATGCAAACGGCGTCCGGCCCATACCGTCCAAGTCAAGGTCATCCTCGACTATCCGTGCCCGGAAACAACGAAGCTCCTGCGCAGTTTCATGGGTATGGCCGACTTCTACCACCCATTCATTCCGGGATATTCAAGGATCGCCGCTCCTCTCACCTACCTGATACGGGGTAAAGCTGGTAAAGGCAACTTTAGTTTAACCTGGTCGGACGACAGCCGCCAGGTATTCGATGCACTCAAATCGGCCGTTGCTGCCGCGGTGAAGCTCTCGTTCCCCAACCCCGCAGGTCGACTTCAACTCGTTACCGATGCGTCCGGCGTGGGCGCTGTCCTCAACCAAGTGATCGATGGCAACGCGGAGCCGTTAGCATTCTACTCTGGCAATCTACAAAGCCCTGAAGCACTTTCCGTGGCTTCTCGGCTCCGATTTCACCGTGCGCACCGATCACAAGCCACTCGTCAACGCTCTCTCGATGGCGAATCCTTCCGCACAGCAGTCTCGATGGTTGTCCTTCATCTCAGAGTTCGGTTGCGACATCGAGCACGTTGCAGGCGCCGACAATGTCGTGGCAGACACTCTCTCTCGTCCTGTGTGCACTATTTCAATTGCGTTCTACAGTCAACTGGCTGATGCTCAAGCCGCTGATTTTACCCTCATACGGTTTATTCAATCAACCGATCTGCCCATCAAGCGGTATGTTATCGACGGTAAGATGGTTTACTGTGATGTTTCCACTCCGCAACTTCGCCGGTACGTTCCCACGGAAATGCGGTTCAACATTTTCAAATCGGTGCACAACCTCGCCTATCTTGGTTCGCGCGCAACTCTCAGCAGCATCTCCCATAACTACATTTGGCCAAACATGAATCGTGACGTCAAGCCATGGTGCCGAGAGTGTATAGAATGCCAACGGAGCAAAGTGGTACGACACACAAAGGCTGCAGTCGGAACAATCCCAACAACTGGACGTTTCCATACGGTGCACATTGAAATTTTTGGTCCGTTGCCGTCTTCGAATGGCAAGCGTTACTTGGTAACCATTATCGATCGATTTACTAGGTGGCCCGAAGCAATTCTCATCTCCGACATTACTACTGAGTCAGTGGCAGAGGCGCTCATCTCCGGTTGGATAAGCAGATTCAGCGTTCCGCGTGTCCTGATATCCGATCGCGGTGCGCAAATCAGCTTCTGCAGTAGATATGCTAACTGGCACTGAAATTTTTTCTACAAACTCAATGTCTTGTATGAATAGAGATGTGGGAACCCGAGAGGGGTCTAAGACAGATTTCTGGTGTGAAAATCCAAATGCCGAATTGAATCGATGGTTGAACGAGCGGTGTGCGATCGAATCTCAAAATATACAGCAACCAAAGGATGACTCTTTATGGGATAAACGGCAACGCCATGAAGCAATCCTAACTTATGGAAGTAATCAGTGTGGTACCACTGAGATAAGTGTAATAGAAAGCTGTGAATCTAAACCGAGGTTAGTGGATAGCCTTATGCCAACGGAAACACAGGTGGATATTTCAATAAAAAATTGGGCCTTGATTAACTCTGCGTTTGTGAATCTAGGACAGCGAGATCCTCCACTAACTTGTTCAAAGGTGATATTTCTAGGGAAAGATAATATCTCTGGGTTGAAAGAAAGTATTCTTCCTCACCTTTTAAGGATTTACAATTCACCGGCACAAATAAAGAACGCTGGTTGAAAAATACGCCGATGTTTGGAAATGCATTTGCTAAGTTTAATGACTTGGTCGCGAAGTATGTTGCAGTGCGTGTGCTACCAATGTAAACATGGGTATGACGGAGTATGATGTTATTGTATATATGCGATTTCTTTCTAGGTTTTTAGAACTTTACAGTGTGGTCAAGGTCATCTACATCCGTCGAGCTCGAGATATTTGTCAGGACATACAACGTTATGCAAGCTCGTGGTATGTTTTGGGTCAAATTATTCTTGATGGATACGCCATTTGCGGTTTTGCAAGTATAAACTGCAATAAAAGTTCGTATTCTTTATGGCTGAAACGGAAGTTTTCTAACTGTGGCAATAAACGAAAGGTAGCTGCACAATCAGGTAAGCTAGTGTCTGTTATACCGTCAATAAGACATGACTTTTCTTCAAGAAAATGGAATGGCTGTGAAAGTACACATGAGAGCACTAAGTACTTCTGTATATTTGGTCGCGATACAGGAATACCCAGGAATAATTTTTGTCAAATTCAGTTTAAGTGCCGCCAAGTTTGGTGTGAATAATCTACACCGTGGCCTATGGCATTTGGCGTCAAAATCCGCCTATGCCCAAACCATCCCCCCTGTCCACTTTAACACGATTTATCTAATTCTCAAAAGTTTTGTTTTACTATGCTGGGAAAATTTGATCTCAAATCTATGCGCTTTTCTGGCAATTACACATATTACATATGACTTACACATAATGAACACAACAAATCATTACACACACTTTCATTACATATGCAAAAATACATGTATTGTACACGCCTCACACGTAATAAATACAACAAACAACTTCACACATGGAAAACTCATACATGAGTTATACAGGCGTTAACACACGAAATGTATGTATGTAGTAAGAAAAACACACAGCACATACATATTATACACAAGATCATACATGCCGGCAGGGTGGGTAGAGGGGTGTAACCCCTCCTGACGTCCGGACCCCCCCTGAGGCCGAAAAGTCCAGGGAGGGGGGTTACCCCCCCTGGGGGTGCGCAGCACGAAACTTGCGCAAATTGTGCCTGCTTGTTGCTAGTGGTGCATATGCAGCTGTAAATTTGTGGAAAGCTTTTTGCTGAAAGACGTCATTCCCTGAAATAAAAGTTAACCGAAATACTTATTTATATACTAACTATCAACCATACTACATACTTATTTATACTACATATTCCGAATTCTGTTGCTAATCTAGCATGATTTTTGCGTTTCTTGCGGTGCATGTAGACAAACAAATATACATCCGACGATCAAAACAAAAATGTCCTCATGAGACCGACCCCCCTAGACAAATTTTGCCGGCCAGGGGGGTTACCCCCCTGAGATGGCCGCGACCCACGCCCCCCTCCGTGGGGGCCTCTACCCCCCCCTCCTGACATGACCGACCGTCGGCATGTATGCAGAAGATAAACAGATGACGCAAGACGTATATTTTCCCACCAGAATGATTCTCGCTGCAGTTCATCACTTATAGCAGTTATTGGCATGGCATTAAGCAATATTGAGATAGTGAAAAACAAATTCCCTCATGTGAAGCGAAGTCAAGGGCTTCGGCCTGTCGTGTTTGGGGTTCACAACTTAACACGTCCCCTAGCATCACATGATAGAATTTGTTTACAAAGAGAATCGATCGTTAAAAGCAAATCGATAAAAAGAGTTTTCATATGCATCTTAACCAACAGTACGTGATTGGTTAATAGAAACAAAACTACCTAATACATTGTACCATAGCTCGAACGATCGCTAGACATTATTTTACCATCCCGCTATTCCTAGTTGCAGCATTGTGAAACTTACGGCTACCGTAATGAATCATTCGCGCTTTCCCATCATCACTAACATGCGTTAAGAAGAAACCATTTGCTTCAATACTAGCATCGGTATGTAATATGAACAGCGTTTCAGGATTTGGATGGACAAAATGGTACTTTAAGACGTTGTTAATGGTACTGTAATACGTTCAAATGCTGTTTTACATGCATCAGTCCACCTGTCGATAACAAATACAAATTGGTTCGGCACTTTAGTTTTAGTTGGTGTAGTGGGGCAGCAGTTACGTTGTAACCCTCGATAAACTGTGACAATAACCTGTCAACGACAAATAAGACCTTATTTCTGTGACGTTTTTGCGGTCTATCACATTCTAAGATCTTTCGAATTTTCGGACACAATGCTACACAAAAATAACACCTCACAGCACAAGAAATCGCCTTTATTACCCTTTGTCGTAACCAGCGCACCGAAGACGATTACAAGCTCGCTGAATGTACTACAAATGGTCTTAAAACACCTTTCGATGAAATTATGACATCGTCAATACAGCACAAACACAATTACATGAAAAAACCTGCGATTATTCGAAAAAACCTGCGATTATTCGCTGCAATGTAGCGGAGCCGTTAGTCAAACCAAACGGCATGGACTCGTACACCCCGTCGTGATAGACAAAAGCTGTTCTACATCATCTAGATCCATTTGCACTTGCCAATAGCCTGATTGCTAATGCGTAAAATCCTCAGCACCTTGCAACGCTTTTAGGGCATCGTCGATCCGTGGCAAAACATAACTATCTTTCTTGGTAAGTGATAATGAACAAAAAACGCACATCAACAGTGTTTCTACGAACCAACATCAGAGATAAAGCCCAACGTCTCATCGATGGACGTATTGCTCCATCATCCAGCATAGACTGTATTTGCTGAGTAACTGGTACTTGATACATATAAGGCACGCGACGCATTATTTGTTGAATTGGCTTTGTTTCACTCGTCTCTGTACGATGCTGCAAAACATTATTCTTCGTTTAGACTATACTACCAAAAATATCACTATTCTGGGCCATTATCGACTATGTTGTTTCCGTAGCTACTACATCTTTTCTTTCAAAACACACCGTCTTACAAAGTAGGTTCTGGCACGCTTAGCTACCACTTCTACGAATTGAATGTACCAGCGAGAAACTTTGAACGCAAATCACGTTTTTGAAGCTGATTCGGAAAGACCTTCTTGACTTGACTTGACTTGACTTGACAAGGCATGCACCCGGATTGGGTAAGCCTGCTGTTCTGGGGTTATTGACGGCAATTACGTTGGTGACGCGCCATGTTAGATGCTGAGCGCCACGCGCCACATATGTCGCATTGTTTGTATTTTGCCCTATATTTGCGCGTCGGAGATACACCAGCACCGGCTGCTGTCGCGGGTTCCTCACCACCTCCGTTGCCACTGCAATCCCTCCTATGCCTTGCGGCATTTCCCTTCGATCCCTCTTTCCCGCATTTCGGACACAAGACTTTGTTATTTGACGAAGCCCTCGCCGCCGACACACACGTCCTCGCATGGTTTTTGAGATTGGCTTGTTGGGCGAACGTTTTGCTGCAGTTGACACATTCGAAAGGTTTGCTGTCTGACCCTTGTCGGTGCATCCTTTTTACGTGCACCGCCAGTCCTGACTTGGTTTTGCTGACTTTTGTGCATTCGGCCCAAGAGCATCGCCACCCATCCGGCTCGCCTTGCCGCGGAGTCCACTGACTCCTAGGACCGACATCCATTTGCGGGGCGGTCTTGGATTGACTTTTTTCCCATTTCCAAATGTGCTTCATTCTGCTCGCAATCATGCTGCGCCAGCCCTTTCGATCACTCGCCAATCTTTCTATGTCGTCCGGATCGACGTTTGCTTGGCGGAGCAGTCCACGCCAGTACAAAATCGTGTTCCGCCGTTTCTTCTTCGCCAGCGGGATTCCCTCCAAAGTCTGACTCCATCCCAACACCGCCTTGCTTCGTGATGCGCTCGTTGTGCATGCGTATCACATGACCTATCCGCTGCAGCGCTCTTTCCTCCACTTTTCGTCGAATAGACGCCACGCCTAGCTCCATTCGCACGTCCCACATATTTCGCTGCTCCCGCTCCATTTGTATCAAGGGTGCCTCTCGCTTGTTGCTCCAGATATGTCGATACGCTTTGTCGACCAGACTCTGCATGGCCTTCAGTTCGCTGAGATGCCAGCTGCGGGTGTTGCAGTCGAAAAGCATAGTACTTTCGATGCAGGCTTCGACTATTCCGGCTTGTGTAGATTTCGGCAGACGTCTGTGCATCAGTCGACGTTTGACTATGAACCAGCTTCGTGACCCCCTGCGTAAGCGTTCTCGTAGATCAGCTTTCCAGCCTAGCCAAACACCTAGCATTCGGATCTCGTTGCTGTCCCGACTGCCGAAATCAAGCACTTCTTCCTTGGCGTCGTTGTTGCGTTCCTCCCATTCTCCCATGACGCCTTTGATCGCTCGCACCCCGTCGTCTATTTCTTCTCGGGTCCCCACTATCGTGGTGTACTAGGACCAGTTCTGGCCCTAAGGGATCCCAGCTGCACCACTCTCAATACTCACTGCGGTGCCCGGACAACCCCGGCTTACACGATTCCCCGGTGGATCCTTATCTAACCGATGGGAACCGCTTAGCTTAGCGGGCTGCTCGGCGGGTTTACCAGGGTGTTCGGCCTGGCCCCTATATTGGCCCACGTGTCTAGAGGTATGGAGGTCCCCCTGAGGGAGGGTCATCCCCTAAGCCTGCTCACAGGTAATAGGGCGGACCCGTCTTTCCCTCGTTTCCGGGTATCGAATCCTATACTTTATGCCAGGGCCGAGATTTCCTAACGGCAGGGCCCATTTTGTCAAGATTTTGTTTGACCCTAGTTTGACGCAAGTCCCAGCTGACTGGTCCTTATCAGCCTACTGATTTTGAGGATGGTATAGAAGGTGAGGAAACTAGTGGCTTTGGTACACTGAGAAACCTGTGCGCCGAAACAAACCATTTGCAGAGCGGGCTGGGTTGCGGGCGCGAGCGAGGTTAACTGGAGCGTTAAAACTTAGACGGTCAGTGGGGTGAAGGTGAAATTGCGTATGTTTGGGAAAGGGGTCATGAAGTCACCAGAGGAAACGCTGGGTCAGATAGTGTTCGACATGCCTTAGAGGGACCTACGTTCTCGTGTACTTGGTCGGGATCAAACTATTTCGCCTACAGAATGCACACGTCAAATATTTATTTTGGGTCGCTCCCTCTTTTGACAATATGACACGCCAACATAAAATAATAATTGGAAGCAAAAATTTTTATAACATTTATTACAATGTACTCCACAACACCGCCTAGGTACATTTAGAAAATTCTGTGCTTGCCGTGGCATCTTCTATATTGCAATCTGATTTGGAACCTAGCGACAATTATTGGGCATAGGCCCGGATTTGGAGGACGAAAGGATGTCAGATGAGCTCACGATGGGCTCTTTTAGAAACGCGGAACCCGCTGCCCCAAAAGCTTACTATCCTATCTTCAACATTCCTGGTGATCCTCAGTAGGGAACTCGTGCCCAGCGGTGTATCTAACTGTTCTTCCAAAGAAGGTTTAATACCCCTCCAAAGCTTTCTAAGGGGTTTCGGTTACCTGGTTCTACTTGACTTAACGAGTAACACGCGGCCCAGCACTTGTGGGAGCGCGGGGCATCCATTGGACGCTGCAGCACCCACAAGGGCTGCCCTTTAGTGCTTAGGCCTACGCGAGACAACTTTCGTGAATTTTCGATGGCTTCGGAAACCCCTTTTAGTGCGTAACCTCTAGCAAGCCTATTCTCGAGCGGTGAACGAGCCCAGAGGTTATTCGGGAGCCCGTAGCTAGGCACGCTCAGAGGTGAAACAGTTTAACCTAACTTCAATCCGAGTCGTCTGCTGAATTTGACATACCATAATTTATTCCGCGAT
>JASANE010016350.1:0-23120 GCA_030248225.1 Trileptium ribeirensis | reverse complement strand
TGTCATTACTCGTTCAAGTTCATGCTATTGCTGTCATCAATGCGATTAGCATGGAACTCTGCTAAAAAATTTTCATAGTAGATTCTTAGTTATATTGGTGTCAAAACAAACGCTGTGTCTCGCGCAATTTCTCATGTCTCGTTTCCCGTAAAATTCGGCATAGAAATTGCGAAAGCTTTTCACCTGTCAACTTTATTAGTATATTGGTTGGACTAATCTTTATTTCAGTATTTTTCAGTACGTAACACAAATTTTGCTAATTTTTAAATATCTCATCTGGTAAAATATTAGACTAAGAAATCATGGATTAACTATGGTTTTACGTAATACAGCATGTGTAAAGTTTAGGAAATATAAAAAAATAGATATGTTACTTTTGATTTTCTGACCAACGATCATAGTATAGATACTATATTAGCTAGTCGACTTCTATATGGCGTTATCTGGGTGATGTAAGGAATCAATAATTTCTTATCTTTTAGTGTGCTTGTCTCTTAAGTATAAGCGAAAGTATACAAAGTGAGAAATTTAAATACAGATCCTCTCGATTTTTACCTACATCAGCAGACTACGATACCTCATTGCAATTGTATTGATTTTGTCTACAACTATGGAGCATGAAGGTGCCATATTGAGTAAATCAATTGTTAGAAGCCTACACATAGCTGGCTCCAGCCAAAGAAGTGCAAAATCTTGAATAATTTAATAACAGCATGTCGTATATCACCTGTTCACACCACGAGTAATGCATGTTTTGTTTTCATCTACATTTGAGCCAACGTGCGAAGCAAACGGTGCCTTATAATCAAGATGTCAACATAATGCGTTAAAATACTGTTTGTGTGGTAACACAGGGCATGAAAATCTTGTCAGTATTTTCCCAGTATGGAAGCTTTATTAAACATATTTCTTAAAAATCACACATTATATATATATAACGTTAATTTTAACAATTTATATTTTGTATAACTTACCTTGCCATTCATTTGCAGGTAAAATTAGGATTAGTGCAAGCAAAACCAACTCTGAGCTTGTAGCACCGTACATGACGACGTTGGTATTGCCAGTTTGCTCTTCCTTCTAGATTGCCCTTTTAATTAACATATGAAATGTTATCTAAATATATATCGACACAGGTCTGAAGAAAATATCAGTATTATGGCGCAACTTAAAGTTGTTTCTAGATATACACTAAACTAGAGGCTTCGCTAGGATCGTTGGGTTCATGTTACTGATAATTCTTAGGTAGTCAGAACAAAGCATGAGTGACACCTAGACACGTCGCAACAGATACTTAATAAATTCGTTTAGTGTATAATCACTCATAGTCGCACCTTACCCATTACAAAACTAGTCATAGTATAACCAATATTTAGTATAATTCTACCGCGAAAAATGAACTACTTTCTTTGAACTTTGCTTCGAAACGAATCATAAATTGGGATGAGGTCTCCAGTATCTGGCTGTCCCAGAAACTCAAACAGTCTGGCAATCAATGTCAGAGTTAAACTTGACATAAATAGAACCAAATATTCAATGACAATAAACCATAACCGTAAAACGTACGCTATTTTAGTTTCATAATAATGTTTCGTCTATTCCCTAGAATTTTCACGATATTGAGAACATTTTGATGACATATGATACAGCCTATCGGTGCACGGGCTGTCAAAATTTAATTCAAATTTCGTCAGTCAGTTGCAAGTTATTGTAACAACAGCGCTACCTACATGATTTTGACAAACCATTGCTAGTTTTTACTATAGTATTAATTTACCGAAAGGGTGATAGATTAGTTGCTATGCCTGCTGGTACGATATGTAATATCACCTGTAGTGTGAAAATTTTTTATCACATCACTTGAGCGATTACTATGCTATAGACAAAAACAAACTAAATTCGACTTGGTTTTGTTCAATAAATATTTTATCTTATTTTTAAAATATCTTTTTCAAACTCTGCTCTTGCAAAACCATAGGAAATAATGGTTTTACTATTATGTGCCGCTGAGTAAATGCCATTAACGATAATTGTAGAAATCTGCCCATTCGTTCCAGAGCTGTAGCGGTTTTTGTGATAAAACTTTAAAAAAGAGCAGTTACCAGCAAAGCCATGATCTATGTTACGTAAAGATAGCTTATTTAGTAATTCAAAATAACATTTAAAGTTTTTCGTGATGTAGAAGTTTTTTGAAAAAGTTGTTAGTGTCGTGCAATAGACATTATGAAATCCAATAGACATACAAAAAATTAAAGTTGTCCACGCAGCATAGTGGCTAAAAATTGCAAACGCCAGAAAGCGTTGTAGAATAATTAATGGTTATAATTACCTACTGAGTAAACCCAGCAATGGTTAAAATTGTAATATTGGGTTCCACGTGTTTATAGTTAGCATATAGATATTATTTCAATTAATATTGCAATAAAACTCCATATATATATATATATATATATATTAAAACCCGATACCCAGTTAAAACATTTATAGTAGAAATATATAAGAAACGAATTATCGCAGTATTATTTTGAAAATGGTTTTTATATTTTTAATTTGGGATAAAATGAGTTTATATTGTTGCGATGATGGAAAATTCAAAGTGAAAATTGCAGTTTCGTCCCAATCTTGAATACCGAATAATTGTTTCATTAAAATTGTTTTGCCGGAAAATTGATTTGATTTGAGAATGGGAAGCCAGTTCTTCATCGTTTGCTCTAGCATATGGGTGCCCACTCCCACCTGTTACTGTGTGAGAGCGGCTTAAGCTAACTACGCTATGTTGTATGCTCACATATTTGAATAGTTTATGGCACATATTTCATATATATACCGTTTTCACTCGATCTTGAGCGCTTAATAGCACATTTTCTATGCTGTCGAAGCGTTTATCATATGCTCACATATTTGAATAGTTTATGGCACATATTTCATATATATACCGTTTTTCACTCGCTCTTTTGCGCTTAATAGCTTAAAAAATTTTCTATGCTGTCGAAGCGTTTGTGTTTATTTCTACTAATACTATTTTATTTTCTGAAGAAAAAAAGCTTTACTGTCACAAACGAATCATGAGAACCAACTCAAGTAAAACTATTCTATATTCTTTTTCGCTTATTCATAAAATCGCAGTATTGCCGATTTGAAAGGTCATTTTTTGGCGCCAATTAATTCGGAAAAAATTAGTATGTTAAGAAAATCAATTTAGACTGACTCGTTCTAGAAAAAAGTCAAAGCCGATCGTATTTGACATCCCAAATGTAATGACTTTTAATTTTAACTATCTTTGTGAGCACATCTCATACTAACTGCATATATATTTTTACCAGAGGATTTTCGTACCTGTACTTTGAACTAGTGGTGTAGTGTTATGAAATAACTTATAAACTAATATTTTTAGGGGTTATAACGATGGTTACATCAAGCCAGAGAAACTGATAATTAATCGCAAATGGTTTTGTCGCATAGAAATGATTTCAAAAATAACCAACAAAATTAATAGTAATGACTACAGTACCACTCAATCGAAAGAATCATCTTTAACGATGTACATTTATGCGCATTGATTTAGGAACTACAAATGTAGAACATTCACTGATCGAACAAAGTTGACAATAGTTGTGATCAGTGTTACCAGGTAACACACTAATTGCCGAAAACCAAACTAATATATCTTTGTCTAATATTTGGCAGTTTGAACTGCTCTAACTGTACATTTAGACATGAATATTTTGGCTAAATTAAACGAATCGGCACGTTAACGTAAGCAATCCTGGATTAGCAAATCAAATATAATTATTACGAACATATTACATGCGAAATGCGCTTTAGTGGGTGAGAACAAAGCTACCAATTACTACTAACAAAATTTTAGGACTTAAGCTAAACAGACAAAAATATGAGGTTTCGTCAACATGTTGATCGGGAATATATTAGTTATGCTGGACATTTAGTCATCACGATCGAAAGAACAAAATCATTGTTGAGAATATGTCAAATAAAAATAAAAATATACAAAAATTATGTAATTAGTTTAGCTGTGTAGTATGATCTTAGTTATTAATCCCTAAATGCCAACCAGATATCTTGTTCAGTAAAAAATGAACAGTTTCTAGAATTTCAGCATTTATATTTATGAAAACTGATCGTATGTTTTTTTTATTTGTTGAATGTTTGTGGGCAGTAGTGCTTGCTATATATTACCATAGTTTTGATTTGGGCTCATCATAAATTATACTTAGCGCAATATGTCATATAGTTTGAGTAAATATTAAAGTTTTGAGTCATCAACACATTGTTAATTAATACTTAATTTACTGTTATGTCTTTTGTGTACGGAATGTGTATGTTTAGGCGTTCATCAACGTTGCATTTTTTATACAATAGCTAATTACAAGCGTTAATTATTTGTCCTCCGTCATCGGATATTTACAAAATTTAAACGCTATGCTCCGTGGACATGTACAAGTTTGTATATATAGATACTGGGTTTTATAATATCTGCTAAATAAGGCCAATAATTTTACAAACAAATTCACCACCAAGAGAATACGATAAATATTTTTTAATACTAAATAAAATTACTTTGCCATAAAACAGCTTATACTGTTGCTGAGGCCATATTTGGATATGATCGTTGACGGGCATTTAATAATAGTTATACCGGCTTTACTGAAATTCTCCCAGAGCATGGCGATACAGTATAATTATATTACAAGCAACAGCTTCTCAATATTTGTTGACGTGGATTGACTAACACTATATTATTATATATCATAGTCTATATATCATGAACACTAATATGTTCAGCTAAAATCAACATAATATTTTGTCTTTTCATCAGTAACTTGACAATTGGTTAAAAAATATTGCCTCAAATTTACACAATACTGCCAGACTTACATTTTCCACTCAGAATATAAAATATCATATAAAAATATATTGAGCTAAAATCAACATAATCTTTGGACTTTTCATCAGTAACTTGAGAATTGGTTAAACACATTTACACAATACTGCCAGACTTCATTTTCCACTCAGAATATAAAATATCATATAAAATATATTGAGCTAAAATCAACATAATCTTTGGACTTTTCATCAGTAACTTGAGAATTGGTTAAACACATTTACACAATACTGCCAGACTTCATTTTCCACTCAGAATATAAAATATCATATAAAAATATATTGAGCTAAAATCAACATAATCTTTGGACTTTTCATCAGTAACTTGAGAATTGGTTAAACACATTTACACAATACTGCCAGACTTACATTTTCCACTCAGAATATAAAATATCATATAAAAATATGTGCGTAAATCATATTGGATTAAACATACAACGCGATTTGTATTTGTTCATTGATTCGTGATTTATTTTGAAACCGACTTTTTAGATATAATTTCTTCGCTGAGAAAACGATTTTAAGTTCACATTACTGAGTTTGATTTCGTTGCATTTGGTTTATATTTTGACAAGTGAATACAAATTCACAGAAATAGAGTTCCACTAAAAACAGAGTGATGTTACTTTGAGAAATGAAGCCGAATTTAGTTTCACATTTTACCCTATCACTGCGCGCATCTTATCGTAGTTACTCATTAATCCGGTTGGATGTTTACTATTCTGAATCAATTCCGTGTATCGTTTTGCTTTGTATGTATATTGTTACTGTTTTCTGACTAGATAAAAGTTTACTTATTCCCAACGAGCGATCTAGCAGTTTAGAATATTATATTGAACCATATCAACCGGTTACGGCAATTTTCCGACTAAGATGATAAACTTAAAAAATCAAAATAGAGCTCAGTTGTAGAGCATTAGTTTTGCAAGCCTGTTGTCGGGTTCAAATCCCAGCTGATCTATCATAATGCTAACTCGTGGATGTTTTAGTATTCTATTATTCTCATTAAGTCTCTACTACCGTAGGTAGTAAGCCTTGTATTATTACATAGACGACTAAATGTAAAATGGTCAAATTTACCCCTGACGTTTTTCCTGTGTTGTCCATTAAAAGACATCTTTTAACAAAACTGACTTATTCTCAATATTCCATAGCTGGCACTTAAGTGAACTTAATCCCATTGGTAAAAATAATAAATTGTAAGTAATTTTGCGACTTAGATGATAAACTTAAAAAATCAAAATAGTGCACAGTGGCAGAGCACTAGTTTTGCAAGCCTATTGGTCGGGTTCAAATCCCAGCTGATCTATCGTAATGCTATCTCGTGGATGTTTTAGTAATCAATTATTCTCATTAAGTCCCAACTACCGTAGGTAGTAAGCCTTGTATTATTACATAGATAGCTAAAAGTAAAATGGTCAAATTTACCCTGACGTTTTTCCTGTGTTGTCCATTAAAAGACATGTTTTAACAAAACTGACTTATTCTCAATATTCCATAGCTGTCACTTAAGTGTACGTAATCCCATTGGTAAAAATAATAAATTGTAAGTAATTTTGCGACTTAGATGATAAACTTAAAAAATGAAAATAGAGCACAGTGGTAGAGCACTAGTTTTGCAAGCCTATTGGTCGGGTTCAAATCTCAGCTGATCTATCGTAATGCTAACTCGTGGATGCTTTAGTATTCAATTATTCTCATTAAGTCCCCACTACCGTAGGTAGTAAGTTTCGTGTTATTACATAGATGACTAAAAGTAAAATGGTCAAATTTACCATTGACGTGCTTCCTGTGTTGCCCATTAAAAGACATGTTTTAACAAAACTGACTTATTCTCAATATTCCATAGCTGTCACTGCACTGAACGTAATCCATTTGGTAAAAATAATAAATTGTAAGCAATTTTGCGACTTAGATGATAAACTTAAAAAATCAAAATAGAGCACAGTGGTAGAGCACTAGTTTTGCAAGCCTGCTGGTCGGGTTCAAATCCCAGCTGATCTATCGTAATGCTAACTCGTGGATGTTTTAGTATTCAATTATACTCATTAAGTCCCAACTACCGTAGGTAGTAAGTTTCGTATTATTACATAGATGACTAAAAGTAAAATGGTCAAATTTACCATTGACGTGTTTCCTGCGTTGCCCATTAAAAGACATGTTTTAACAAAACTGACTTATTCTCAATATTACATAGCTGTCACTGAGGTGAACGTAATCCCATTGGTAAAAATAATAAATTGTAAGTAAATTTGCGACTTAGATGATAAACTTAAAAAATCAAAATAGAGCATAGTGGTAGAGCACTAGTTTTGCAAGCCTGTTGTCGGGTTCAAATCCCAACTGATCTATCGTAATGCTAACTCGTGGATGTTTTGGTATTCAATTATTCTCATTAAGTCCCCACTACCGTAGGTAGTAAGTTTCGTATTATTACATAGATGACTAAAAGTAAAATGGTCAAATTTACCATTGACGTGCTTCCTGTGTTGCCCACTAAAAGACATGTTTTAACAAAACTGACTTATTCTCAATATTCCATAGCTGTCACTGAGCTGAACGTAATCCCATTGGTAAAAATAATAAATTGTAAGTAAATTTGCGACTTAGATGATAAACTTAAAAAATCAAAATAGAGCATAGTGGTAGAGCACTAGTTTTGCAAGCCTGTTGTCGGGTTCAAATCCCAGCTGATCTATCGTAATGCTATCTCGTGGATGTTTTAGTAATCAATTATTCTCATTAAGTCCCAACTACCGTAGGTAGTAAGCCTTGTATTATTACATAGATAGCTAAAAGTAAAATGGTCAAATTTACCCTGACGTTTTTCCTGTGTTGCCCACTAAAAGACATGTTTTAACAAAACTGACTTATTCTCAATATTCCATAGCTGTCACTGAGCTGAACGTAATCCCATTGGTAAAAATAATAAATTGTAAGCAATTTTGTGACTTAGATGATAAACTTAAAAAAATCAAAATAGAGCACAGTGGTAGAGCACTAGTTTTGCAAGCCTGCTGGTCGGGTTCAAACCCCAGCTGATCTATCGTAATGCTAACTCGTGGATGTTTTAGTATTCAATTATACTCATTAAGTCCCAACTACCGTAGGTAGTAAGTTTCGTATTATTACATAGATGACTAAAAGTAAAATGGTCAAATTTACCATTGACGTGCTTCCTGTGTTGCCCATTAAAAGACATGTTTTAACAAAACTGACTTATTCTCAATATTCCATAGCTGTCACTGCACTGAACGTAATCCCATTGGTAAAAATAATAAATTGTAAGCAATTTTGCGACTTAGATGATAAACTTAAAAAATCAAAATAGAGCACAGTGGCAGAGCACTAGTTTTGCAAGCCTGCTGGTCGGGTTCAAATTCCAGCTGATCTATCGTAATGCTAACTCGTGGATGTTTTAGTATTCAATTATACTCATTAAGTCCCAACTACCGTAGGTAGTAAGCCTTGTATTATTACGTAGATGACTCAAAGTAAAATGGTCAAATTTACCATTGACGTTTTTCCTGTGTTGCCCATTAAAAGACATGTTTTAACAAAACTGACGTATTCTCAATATTCCATAGCTGTCACTGAACAGAACGTAATCCCATTGGTAAAAATAATAAATTGTAAGTAATTATGTGTTATCCTAAAGTTACTGTATTGCAGCCATTAATCATTAGATACCCATCAATACACTCTGTTGTAGATTTTTTGGCAAACCTTGTTAACTTTATTTCGATATCGGCTTAGTTTCATGCTTCCTATAATAAATTTTGGAAGCTAAAACCTAATTTACATTCAAACAATCATCGTTTCGGGTTTAATAATAGGCACAATAATAATGAGATGATACAAAGGCAAAAGAATTGTTTTACCGGCTATTGTTCTTCTATTGAAAGTACTAATTTAAAAGAGCACAGTCAAATGGTTAAATATAAAACTCTATTATAGTTCATCTGCGTTTTCTAGAATATACTAAATGTACACTTTATTAAGCACGTTATAAACTAAGTTTATTCTTGTGCCGCTTCTGCTTCTTCTCACTCTTCTAATGAAAGTGTTAATTTAAAACACAGTCAAATAATTAAATATAAAAGTCTATTATAATTCATCTGCTCTTTTTTCTACAATATCTAAATGTGCAGTTTATTATGCATGTTATAAACTAAGTTTTCGTTCGACAATTGAAACTACACTCTTTTAAGTGCATATATTGATATACAATTTTGACATTAATATCATAACTGTTCAAAATTAGTCTAATTATAGAAAAAATTTTAGTAGTATGAATTAAAATTTTACGGATCGGTGCGAAATACTAAACACATTATTGAATTTTAAATTTCTCTCGACCACGGTGAACGGCTTATCTGCCATATACTGAACTGAAAATATCAAATATATTGACGCATGCTTGTTACCAATATCATAGTAATTGTTAAGAACTTTTAGTAATTTAGTCGAAATTTAAACTGAGAGCTTCAAACTTTACGGTTGATATTTCAAATTCAAAAGCCTAATTTATTTTCAAATTTTGTAATTATATATGCTTTTATAAAAGTTTTTGGTTCATATCAGTGCTCGTGAAAGCAACATTATAAATTGCGCTTTCCAATTTTTTACACAAGACTATAATCTGAACGATATATTTTAAAACATGTCTCCGAGCCTTAATCGGTTCCGACAACCTTCAAAAAATAGTTCTGCCACCAAAACGTGTTTCACTTTTTATGTTTTTTTCGTTTATATATTTGTTTTTATTTATATATATTTGTATATGTTTATGTTTACTGCGCTTTCCAATTTTTTACACAAGACTATAATCTGAACAATATATTTTAAAACATAGTATCCGAGCCTTAATCGGTTCCGACAACCTTCAAAAATAGTTCTGCCACCAAAACGTGTTTCACTTTTTATGTTTTTTTCGTTTATATATTTGTTTTTATTTATATATATTTGTATGTGTTTATGTTTACTGCGCTTTCCAATTTTTTGCACAATACTATAATCTGAACGATATATTTTAAAACATAGTATCCGAGCCTTAATCGGTTCCGACAACCTTCAAAAAATAGTTCTGCCACCAAAACGTGTTTCACTTTTTATGTTTTTTTCGTTTATATATTTGTTTTTATTAATATATATTTGTATGTGTTTATGTTTACTGCGCTTTCCAATTTTTTACACAAGACTATAATCTGAACGATATATTTTAAAAAATAGTATCCGAGCCTTAATCGGTTCCGACAACCTTCAAAAAATAGTTCTGCCACCAAAACGTGTTTCACTTTTTATGTTTTTTTCGTTTATATATTTGTTTTTATTAATATATATTTGTATGTGTTTATGTTTACTGCGCTTTCCAATTTTTTACACAAGACTATAATCTGAACGATATATTTTAAAACATAGTATCCGAGCCTTAATCGGTTCCGACAACCTTCAAAAAATAGTTCTGCCACCAAAACGTGTTTCACTTTTTTATGTTTTTTCGTTTATATATTTGTTTTTATTTATATATATTTGTATGTGTTTATGTTTACTGCGTTTTCCAATTTTTTACACAAGACTATAATCTGAACGATATATTTTAAAACATAGTATCCGAGCCTTAATCGGTTCCGACAACCTTCAAAAAATAGTTCTGCCACCAAAACGTGTTTCACTTTTTATGTTTTTTCGTTTATATATTTGTTTTTATTTATATATATTTGTATATGTTTATGTGTACTGCGCTTTCCAATTTTTTACACAAGACTATAATCTGAACAATATATTTTAAAACATAGTATCCGAGCCTTTAATCGGTTCCGACAACCTTCAAAAAATAGTTCTGCCACCAAAACGTGTTTCATTTTTTATGTTTTTTTCGTTTATATATTTGTTTTTTATTTATATATATTTGTATATGTTTATGTTTACTACAAAATATATTGTATTATACTCAAGCATAACTCGAAGTAAACTGTTTTAATTTTATACCCTGTTTAGAGATGTTACCTTTCCCAGTTTATCACAAAACTGCGAATTATTGTTTTACGACAAGCTATATCTGTAAAAAATTAATAATGACCTTATTGAAATTTTAAGAATGAATTCTATCACAGAATTCAGTTTCTGCTTAGCTGTTCATTTCAGCGCACCACTTACGACCACAAGGTCGGATGTTTGAATCCGTCAGTGTCGCATAATATTCGTGGGCAACAGCCTAATGCCAAATTGTTTCACAGTGCCCGGCACTTGTAAAATAGAAGTAGTCCATGTTAGAGGGTAAAAAGATTTTTTGACTGAGCAGGTTTATGGTTCGGCAAGTCTGGCTATTAATGGAACTTTTTGAATTAACATAGAGACTTTTTTAATATACTTATACAAAAATTTATAAGCAATTCTTGTTCCTCGCAGTGTTTCACAACGTTTTAAGTTAACATTTATACAACCATTGTTCTCAAGATGGATAGATATTGAGAGATCAGTCCACCTTAAAAAGATAGTGTTTGTTTAGTGACAGCTGTAACTTTAGCGAAATATATTTATTTCATAAAATGTAACTTTGTATCGGCTATATTTTCGTCTCCTGAACATGTGAGGTATTGTAAATGTACAACGACCATATGTAGAAGGCAATAAGTTCGTAGCCGAATTTAACAATGCATCGTGGACTAAATGTTTGCCAAAATATTGTTTTGTCACTATCACCAAATAGGCCTTGCAGTTTTTGCTGGCGATTGTCTTCTTTTCAGTATGGCATGCTGAGTTAGTTGCTTTAGATTTTTTCGAATTTTCTTGACTAAAGCTGCTGATATAGGACAAACTATAAGGGTAAATGTCACAAACGTTTGTTATGTTATACAAATAAACTGTAGCGGACGGATTTTTACCGGTGGCTTAACCTAGTTAATTCCACACATTAATTTGGCAAAAAGTAGATAAGACCCTCTACTTCTTGAACTCAAAGATGGAAACATGCAAATGTTATTCCAAGTTGTGGGCAAGGGTGACCATCATATAGGAATCATTAACATTTGCGACAGATACCACATCACAAGATTTTTGAAATTAAAAACCAATAGTTGCAAAGTTTTGTGCTAAAGTTACATTGTAATGTGTTCGACACTATAAAAAGTTCTGATGGTATTTCAAAATAAGGACTGCATAGGCATTTTGACCGCTTTGGGTGTCAGCCTCAATCCATTACATGATGTTTCGACACTATAATGTTCTGATGGTATTTTAAGGTAAGGACTGTATAGGCATTTTGACCACTTTGGTGTCAGCCTGGATCCATTACATGATGGCTTCGACACTATAATGTTCTTATCGTATTTTAAGTTAAGGACCGCATAAGCATTTTGACCGCTTTGGGTGTCAGCCTCAATTCATTACATGATGTCTTCGACACTATTATGTTCTAATAGTAGTTTAAGGTAAGGACTGAATAGGTATTTTGGCCGCTTTACGTGTCAACCTCAATCCATTGCATGATATCTTCGACACTATAATGTTCTAATGGTATTTTAAGGTAAGGACAGCATGGACATTTTGACTGCATTGGGTTTTAGCCTCAATTCATTATATGATGTCTTCGACACTATAATGTTGCGATGGTATTTTAAGGTAAGAACCGCATAGGAACTTTGACCACTTTGGGTGTCAGCCTCAATCCATTACATGATGTCTTCGACAATATAATGTTCTTATGGTATTTTAAGGTAAGGACCGCATAGGCATTTTTACCGCTTTGGGTGTCAGCCTCAATTCAATACATGATGTCTTCGACACTATTATATTCTGATGGTATTTTAAGGTAAGGACCGCATATGCATTTTGACCACTTTGGGTGTCAGCCACAATCCATTACATGATGTCTTTGGCACTATAATGATTTGATGGTATTTTAACGTAAGAACCGCATAGGCATTATGACCACTTTGGGTGTCAAACTCAATCCATTACATGATGTCTTCGACACTATATTGTTCTAATGTTATTTTAAGGTAAAGACCGCATAGGCATTTTGACCGCTTTGGGTGTCAGCCTTAATTCATTACATGTCTTCAACACTATTATGTTCTGATGGTATTTTAAGGTAAGGACCGCATAGACATTTTGACCACCTCTGGTGTCAGACTCATTTCATTACATGATGTCTTCGACAATATAATGTTCTTATGGGATTTTAAGGTAAGGACCGCATATGCATTTTGACCACTTTGGGTGTCAGCCTCAATCCATTACATGATGTCTTCGACACTATAATGTTCTGATGGTATTTTAAGGTAAGGACCGCATAGGCATTTTGACCACTTTGGGTATCAGCCTCGATCCATTACATGATGTCTTCGACACTATTATGTTCTAATGTTATTTTAAGGTAAGGACCGCATAGGCATTTTGACCACTTTGGGTGTCAGCCTCAATCCATTACATGATGTCTTCGACACTATAATGTTCTGATGGTATTTTAAGGTAAGGACTGTATAGGCATTTTCCCTTTTGTTACCCTCAATTCATTACATGATGTCTTCACTATTATGTTCTGGTTTTTAGGTATTTAGGACCGCATAGACATTTTGACCACGTTGCTTTACAATCCATTACATGTCTTCGACACTATAATGTTCTGATGGTATTTTAAGGTAAGGACAGCATAAGCATTTTGACCACTTTGGGTGTCAGCCTCGATCTATTATATGATGGCTTCGACGCTATAATGTTCTTATCGTATTTTAAGGTAAGGACCGCATAAGCATTTTGATCGCTTTGGGTGTTAGCCTCAATTCATTACATGATGTCTTCGATACTATAATGTTCTGATGGTATTTTGAGGTAAGAACCGCGTAGGCATTTTGACCACTTTGGGTGTTAGCCTCAATCCATTACATGATGTCTCCAACACTGTAATGTTCTGATGGTATTTTAAGTTAAGGACAGCATAGGAATTTTGACCACCTTGGTTCATAGCTTCAATCCATTTCTTTGACAATATAATGTTCAATTAAGTATTTTAAAGGTAAGAACCGCGTAGGCATTTTGACCACTTTGGGTGTTAGCCTCAATCCATTACATGATGTCATCGATACTATAATGTTCTGATGGTATTTTATGGTAAGGACCGCATAGGCATTTTGACCACTTTGGATGTCAGCTCTGCAGTGAATCCATAATACATGATGTCTTCGACACTATAATGTTCTTGATGGTATTTTTCGTAAAAGCCGAACACCACCGATATACGCACTATTGTCACGGCCCTCAGGCTCTGACGTTGTTTTCGACTTTTGTCGTGCTCTGCATGTAGTACCTAGTGTTATTGGAGCCTCTTATAACTACTAATCTCTGCAGCATGTTGATTCCAGATAGGTGACGCTCTCCCGCATATTAGGTCCAATTGTTAGTCTCGGACGTGTCGTATAAGTCGCCCGTCAAAACCAACGACAAACCTGTGATGCTAGTCAAGATAGAGTACTGTGCCATTCCAAGCTGTCGTATTTATAAGCAATAGTCTCCTAATAACATTACAGCATTTTAGTAGTACATTGTATGCAATACACGATATATGTAAATATATAATGATTAACATATATAATATGTTTGTTAACATATATATTAACATGATAATATATTAACACAGATGTAAAGATGATACATAATGGTGAACATATGAAATCCAGAATGGAATCTATAGAAAACTATCATAGCGTACATGTTTCAGTATCAGTCTATTCAAAACAAGGTACATTTTCGTGCAAAATCGTTCGATTACACGTATATGTACAAAAATGCAACATTTGATGTATTTATGCCACCAGCCGAATTCGTTTATTGTGCCAGTAAGTTAATTTCGCATAACTGGAAAATTTTGGCTGCTGAATACTCATATTCTGGGCCTTTTTTATCCGGAACATATTTATAGCCCCGTATGACAACCTAGCTGTCGCACCATTTCTATGTCTACAATTGTAGCAAAAATATTTTGTTGGTTCGATGGCGTAGTGGTAAAATGGTGTGCCCGCCAGGGCTACGCCAGGGTTCGAAACTCGTTTTATGTGGCGATTTTCGAAAGTTTTGTACATATCTTATGAGTCTATTTCAGTTTTACAAGCAATAAACATACGAAAATCGTTCATCTATCAATAAATGTCCTACATTTGGAAGCAAATTAGATATTTATTTTGTTGTAGAACACATAATGTCAAACGCAAAGAAAACATACAATTCCCATTATCATGAAAATAGATTTGCGATACTACGTGTTCACATATCGTACGGTAAACTAGTTTAAGCGTGTAATTTCCAGCTGAAACTTCGCTTAAATCGCGTAGGTGAGCTTGCGTTGTACAGTTTTTTGGCTTCGTACAAAACCTCTAGTTTATTTTTATTTCCTTACCATACCTTTCATATTTAACAGTTTCATTCTAACCAATCGATATGCATGCCATAAATTTTTCATTGATTTGATGAAGCGTCCACAAGTTATAAACCGCTGTGATACATTTCTTTTAAGAAAAGCTATACATATACACTTTTCAGAAATCTCACCCAATACTTACTTTGCTACAGCTTTGCCTGGTTAGCAATAACGACACTCAACATTATATTATATAGTCAACATATCATTTTATTGATTATAAAAAGTATAAGTGGTTGAGGTAAATCCCTGCCCAGCTCAAATATGTGCTATCAAGTCTTTGTGCGGTAGCGTTTGAGCATAAAAGCTAGAGCAACAAACACTAACTGCTTTCGGTGAGTAGCATTGTTGATGAAACGTGACACTTTTCGTTCTGTTCCGTACGTCATCATTTCACCAATAGCTATTTCTACTACCACTATGTATACGACATAGTTCCACTGGAACTATTACTGTAAAGTATATATAGATAGGATTGAATGTTGATGATTATTTACTTAAGGCTTTTCGCGCTGAGTGTCTTTATCAACTGCCGCGGCTACTACTGCGTGGTCGACTAAGGGAATATTATAATCAACATATATTTATACTTCATCCGGAAGAATAATCGTTTATATGGCGTATTGTCAAAATATTATTGACATTCTGGGAGTAGGATACCTTGTCTATTTTTCTAAATAGAATATTGATATAGAGCAACCAACCAACATGAACTACCGGAATGTGTTGTACGTCATACATTTAACCAAAAGCCGATGATATTCGACAGTGCTGCAAAATGTGACACTGTACAGGAGATACCACCATCAGAGGCTGGTAGCATAACCAAGAGTCCATAAGGGAACGCTATTACATTTCCGAGCACTCTAAAATGTAAACCCGCGTTAGATGACACAGGAGTTTTCGTCACTAACCCCTTATTTTTGGGGATCGACAAGTCCTCGTTGCGTGCGGAAGAGGTTGGCTGTGACAGCCGTGTTTTTGGGAGGTCAGCCCAACCATTTGCACTTGTTCATAAATTTTCAACCGACATCGACAGAAATCTTGGTGGAAGACCTACCATCCCAACACAAAACACAGGATATCGATCCCCCTCAGGAATGAGAGGGTAGAGTTCAAAACAGTCGTGTCATTAAAACGGGTTTGCTCTGATATGTCGCACTCTAACGTCATGCACTCATGATATAACTAAGCCTAGCAAGCAGTTGTGTAACTATCATATTTAGAAGGCGATTGTGCTGAATAACTTCGAACCTTGATATATAGACATTATTTCTGGGACATAAAAATTTGAACTGGACGGTACAGGAACACATTGCCTTTATAACGCAGGAATTTGAACAATCCATGACAATATTTCATTCTAAGTAATTGGAATAGTCCCTGAATAAACCAGAGGAAAGAAGCGGCTTAAAGGTTCACAAAACAGGTAATATATTATTATGGCACATTTACCTGAAAAACCAAGAAATTAGCATGGCAACTCATCCTGAAACAAACTAATTTTCGGACGTACAAACTGTCGGATCAGAAAAATTTTGATGCAATTACCCTGACAGTAATGTTAGCATAGCTTTTTATCATTTTTATTAGTAGTCGAACATTATTCGGTATGGATTGGTTGATGTAAAGCAATACGAATTTTAGCGATCACTGACGTCAAAGTAAATTAAATTACGGTCGACACAGCATTATAATTATTGTACTTCGCAATCTGCAAATATCGAAATCCAACTCACAATCTGTTGCGTGACCAAAACTAATAATTTTTTGTTTAGTTTCTAATCAAATTCGCCTGAAATTCCTTGTTACAAAAGGTGTCTATTTGTATTTGAAGACAAATATGTATTTTGGGGCTAATCAATCAGTGGCTTGGCTTTCAATACAGTTCAGCGAGCAACAGCAGATGTTTTTGACAAAACTGTAGTTGTTATAAACATCACACACGTTAAATTTTTATCTAGAACACCAAGATTTATAATGATAATAGCTTGAAATGACAAACCCACTAGTTCTATTTAGTGCATCGAGAAACAAAACTGAAAAGAATGTAATTTGACGCTGTCCGAAACAGATATGCTCCCAAATGCGTTTATTAATGCATGCTTAGTATACGCAATAAAAGGCCTGTTTTGAGCTGAATTATTCATCAGTAAAGATATTGTTTGATATAGACAAGTATTGTAACATTATTTAGCTACAAGCCCGCTCATTATTTATGAAGATATGGCAAGCTATAAAGCAAAATAACCTTTGAACTAAAAGATATCACTAGCTTAATTGGAAAGTACTATGCCATTTTGAGCATAATAACGACGGCAAGCTATTGATCTGCGTGATGATATTGGTGGACTGATTATATCAATCTATAACACAAGCTTACCGAATTAGAACATGTCGTACCGAAGGAACGCATTTTCATAATTTATTCTGTAATATATACATGGTCCTGACATGTTTGTTCAAAAAAACTTATGTCAACATATCCTTGCTGCAGTCTTACTGCGTACAAACTCCACAGAACCATATCGCTGTAGTACTATGGCATTAACATAGTATAATTCATTAGCCTTTCTTTAACTATAGCTGGCTAAATATATCTTATCTCTTGTTCTAGTACTATATAAATTTTTATGCATTTCCTTGGTAGGTATATGATTATAAAATTTCAGAGTTGAAGTCTATCATAGCGGCACAGATTGCGGACTGTGTACGCAAACTAGTTTTATAAATACATACTTTTTGCGTTTGCTTGCATATTCTCTATGGCGCTTGAGTATAGTTAATTTCCATGCTCACATACCACGCCACGCTATTGTGATATTCAGAAATATACTATTCGGAATGGCAACTCGTCGGTGATATTACAAGAAACTGGAACTGTGAATAAAACCATTATGATGCTTTACTTCAAGGAATTCACAGAACGTGTTTGAAACCTTAATTTTCCTATTATAATAATATACAATAATCTATAGCATAATAATAAACGTAATGTTAACTGAATTTAATGTAAGGAAGTTCATCATACTCATCAATTCCTTTCCAATTTATGCATTAAGAGTAGGATAACCAAACAATATATAACGGGAATAGACGAATTCAATAGTATATTCTGAAACGTATTCTTAACCGCATTTAATGTAACGAAGTTTATTAATATTCACCATGCGTTCTTAATTTAGGGATTAAGACTATATAAGCTAACCATACATATGTAATGTATATGGGAAAATTCCAAGGCCTATTCTGAAACATATTCTTAAACATATTTAATGTAAGAAAGTTTGTCTATATTCACCAATGCGTTACAAATTTATGGATTAAGAGTAGGCTAATGGTACAATAATGCGGGAACTACTGCAAGATTTGCCCACGAAGATGGTTGAAATTAAAAGTCGGTTTGATTCGGGAATCGAACATGATGGGTTCTGACAATTTAAAACAAGTCCATTTAAATCGGTTCGCTCAAGGAAATGTTGTTATAATTCAACTCATCTCCAATGACTTTGACCCAAATTAGCTTGGGGCCAAAAATTTCGTTTCGATTCGGGCTGTTTGAGTTTTGTCAAAACAGCGTTCGTTTCCAACTTTCTGAAAGAAGATACATTAAAACTATGAACTGCGGCAAGTATTACAAATTTAACCCATTTCAAGAGTCAATCATAGACTAGAAACTAGCGTTAGGCACCTCATTACAAGCGCGATTTGAAACGACATTTTGGCGCCAAATTAAATCTGTCCAAGCTCATTTGGAACCGGCCGATTTAAACCTATATTTCCCTGACTCATTTTAAATCGAGAAAAGTCCAAAATAGGTCGGGCTTGATACTCCAAAAAAAATGATTATTAATTTTTACCATCTTCGTGGGAACATCTTGCCTTAGTTCATACAAAATTAAAACTAGCCTACCTATCCAATACACTACATGTAAAAAGAAAAATTCCAGTGCCTAGTCTGATCAAATTACTTATCGCATATAATGTAAGGATGATTATCCATATTCACCAATGCGTTCCCAATTTATGGATTAACAGTAGGCAAACCATACATATATTATAAGGTACAAGCAGAGCACTAGTTTTGCTGTTAGCTTTAATAATTCATACTGGATAAGCCTAAGACTTTATTTCGATACTTCACAATTTTAAGAATGTTATAAGTAAACTAGCCGCTTCTGGGTTTATAGACAACACCTATCGTTGTTTACAACTTAAAGAAATCCGCCATTAGACCATTCGATCACTGGAAGGTCGAAGCTTATTTTTACTGGATTAATAATCTTTGGTATACTGAGAGCAAATAAAGCCTACGACAATAACGGACTCTAAACTGCTACGACTCCAAAACAAGTAAGCAAGCTGCTACATCATGTTTTGCAGAAACAGTGTTATATAAACATGAAAATTCTCACTGAAATGAATGCACATTCATTCCAAATTACATATGGTGTTAATACTGTGTTTACAAAATATCATATTGATATTCCAACCGCAAAGACTATTTAGGCAAAATATAAGATTGAACGCTTTCATGCTTCAGTTGAAAGACGGACACGACCTGGTGCTCATGTATGATGTGCGGCATAGGAATTTTTTACAGATTGTGATAGATACAACATTAAAAGAAATGAGTCGCAAAATATGGACTCTTAAATCGTACTTGTTTCAGCAAAAAGTCAGCAAAACTAATCGCCTTCAGAAAATTACACCATACAATCTTAGGTACACGAAATTTAGAAACAGCAAAATACATGAAACAACGTTCACTTTTATGTTATTTTAGCTAAAATGAGTTAAACCGTACTATGTTGCAACAAAACCGCAGAATTGGCATTTATATAAGGCAAAATGGCTAGTATTAGTTTTGAGCGACAGAGAAAGGCTTATATTTTAAAATTCGGGCTTAAACGAATCACAAATCACACCGAAACGTTCACAAAACATTCTAACAGATCCCTTAAAACGCTCCGAACTTCCTTAGTCGAATTATGATGGTTACCAAGCATTTAATCTATCTTCGTGACCTTTGAAATGATACAAGACCCACATACAACAAACGCATAGTTGAAATTTTATTTATTGTGTAGGTGTCGCTTAAAGAGAATGTATTTATACATCATAGTTGTTCAAATGTTGCCTGCTTAGGGGCGGCTAGATGGTAGCGGCGGAAGCGGGGGCTTCGCTAAGGAGTGGAGGTCATGGTGGTCAATTTTTGAAATTTTTAGAAACTCATAGCATACGGGCTTTAAGTGCGGCATTGAGGAATGAGTACGCGGCCTCAGGGAGGTAAATATGGCTTAGGGGTAAACATCTGTACCAGAAAGATTTTCGTGCCATTTAACGCGATATATGAGCATGATAGACGGCAATACGGCTTGTAATAATAAGTGAAACAGTAAATAGATAAAAGTATTGTTAATCTTTCTGAACACGATACGCATATGAAAACTTTGAAAACTTTAAATAAAAAACATACATTTTTACTGCAACCTTTGAAATGTTGTCTTCATGTCTAAGTAGGATGCACAAATACATGCCTACATACATAGACATAAAAATTATCAAAAGAAATGTCAATCATTTTATAAGAACAATTCAATCTAAAAACTTTAAAATCATGTTGCATAAAATTCATTTAGCTAATATATATATACATTTAAATATATATATCGAACCTGATCTAATCTTGTCCTTCTTAGTCTTAACAGGACGCCGTAATCATGTAAAGACACCTGGCCTACATATATATATGCATATATATGTAACGATCAAATACTAATCAACGGTTGTGAGTTATGAATAAACGAATTTTGCCAACGCTATATTCGACATTTTTCCAAATATACTGCTCAGATTCCATTTATTGTTTATTTTTTTCGGCGAATATTATTACCAACATACCACTACAGCTAAATGCACAAAATATTATTGATAAAGCTACAATAGCAGGATCAAGCATTTGCTACTATAAAATGGCACTGTGAGAGTCTCTCGGTGTAACTGTCAATAATATCCCAGCCAAGTTCATGTATACCTATCGATAGATACTGCTATAACACATAAACAAAAATGATTTCTATACCTTGGCTATTACCGACTAAACAACAAATACCATACTACGCGCACACAATATATACAATTACATATGTCAATATATATATGTATAATATATACGTTGTGTCGTATCTAAGGCAGATATAGTTTCAGCAGCAGTAGCAGTAGCAGCTTTGGCCAGGTAAAACTACAAACTATGTGAGCCCTAAAAGCTAGTTTTCACAAAGTAAGATATAGGTAACTCGATTGACTATTTGCTGCATACCTACATCTAGACGGAGACAAGTTTGCTCTGAATGCCAAGCAAGTTGCCAGTCGGGGCAACCTTTAATAATAATGCATGATTCTAAGCAAAATACCGTCGTTCTGATTACATAATTTTTTGGCCATGACTATATTATACAAATTATCAATCGGGATTTAAGTATTAATAATCTGGTCATACCAGACACGTCGCAAGCTCTTGAAAAGTAGAGGAAGGAGCGGAAAAAAGTAGAGAGAACCGGTCGTTTACATTCATTTTATTATATTACCACATCAGTTAATTTTTTACGTGTGTTAGTAAAAATTGGGGGAGGGGGTGTTCCCCTTTTGCGACGCCCATGGGCCACGCATAAAATAGAATATCAAGTTATTAAATGAACACAACTGGAAAACGCAGATTGATTAAGAATGATGAATTCATTAATTTGAGTAAATTTACAAGATCGGTGTTCATTATTATCCAAAAACTAGCTATGCAATTTATTTCCATATGATTTAAACAAACATAAAAATTTGAAATTACATTTTCATAAATTGTGTTAATATTGTGAAGCGTATATTAATGCTTCAATTGTGCATGACAGGTATCAGCATAAATATGATTTGATCAAAAGATATTCATTTTCTTTTAGCGTTCTCGCGGAACAGGGAGATTTGTAATTTTTGGAATTAATATGCGTAGGGACCTAGGGTAAACACCCAACTGTTGCCAGTTTACTCAATTATAGAAAATTAGGTAACAATCATTGTGGCCCATGTTTTTTGTAAATTTCAATAAACTGCACCAAAACCTGTACTCGAATATCTTAACATATGGTTCATTATTTGTGCGGCTCAGCGAATATCACAAATTGTACATATACATTTTGCGCGACCCTGTTAATAAAATAGCCGTTATTCGTGAGCTACTGCGTCTATGACAAATACGCAAGTCCCTCTTAACCATTTTCAATTCTTTTAATAAATTATCCGTTATTCGAGGTATTATGCAATTATAGTTTACGCAAGTCCCTCTTAACCCTTTTCAATTCTTTTAATAAATTATCCGTTATTACTCAGCGAATATCACAAATTGTACATATACATTTTGCGCGACCCTGTTAATAAAATAGCCGTTATTCGTGAGCCACTGCGTCTATGACAAATACGCAAGTCCCTCTTAACCATTTTCAATTCTTTTAATAATTTATCCGTTATTCGAGGTATTATGCAATTATAGTTTACGCAAGTCCCTCTTAACGCTTTTCTATCCGTTATTCGAGATATTATGCAATTATAGTTTACGCAAGTCCCTCTTAGCCCTTTTCAATTCTTTTAATAAATTATCCGTTATTCGAGGTATTATGCAATTATAGTTTACACAAGTTCCTCTTAACCCTTTTCAATTCTTTTAACAATCTATCCGTTATTCGAGATATTATGTAATTATAGTTTACACAAGTTCCTCTAAACCATTTTCAATTCTTTTAATAAACTATCC
>JASANE010016349.1:0-18722 GCA_030248225.1 Trileptium ribeirensis | reverse complement strand
TGAAGCTTTTTAGAATGTTATACATAGCTTTATTTTTTTACTTTTTTGCAAACATTCCCTTTAGTGATTATACTTTCTTGAGAACGTCGCAGCCTAACAGCCTGAAGACAGAACCGGGTTTACTAATACTAATGTTAAATGTATATGTTGAGCATCACAAACTTATGACTGAGCTTTTAATAACAGGTAAAATAGCGTTGCCAGAAACAATAGTTAGTTATTTAATGTTAAGTGACACATTTTCTAGCTTTAGCTTTAAGAAAATAACAGCGATACTCTGGAACTAGTGCTTAGGCGAAGAGCTGAGAAGATAGTTTTCAACACGAGCTGTTTTTTTTGCTTTTTTAATAATATTGTTATATAGTAATGAAATGGGCGGGCCGGGCCTGGCATAGTAATTTTAATGAACGAGCCGGGCCTACCCCCTTCACCAAACGGGCCGGGCCTAGCCGTTGGCAAACGGGCCGGGCCTTGAAATCCTCACGCGTTCTCACCAATAGTGTGTTCATAACTTTATTCGTTTTTAATTCAGGCACATTGAATGATATTTGCAATACATACTATGTAGTGTAATATCTGAATAATTCCTCTGTAACACATAGGTATAGGCCGATGGTCACTAAACACCACTTTTTCTAAGCTCCTGTAGGCTCCGACACTGACGGAAATCAGTAAGCGATTTAACGCGAAGAAACATGATGACTTTATATTTGTTTTATTTTGTAGCACTTACGGTTTCCAAGATCTTTATAAAGTTTGGTATATGATAAATTCGCAACGCGCACTTTACATCTCAAATTTTGTTCGTTTTCTAACGTTTATATAACTTATTTTTCGTCATTGCGGCGTTGACTTAGCCTCAGGTAATAGAGATCGCATCGGGTCCAAATCTTAAGACTCGACCTGACAATTCGCAGACCCGACCAGACAATTCCCAAATCTGACCCTACCCAACTGCAGTCTATCACGATACATATTCTGTACTGTCCAGTGCAAAATATTCAGGATTAAAGCAGTAAAAATGTTCAAAAATATGTGTTCGCATTCCCGATTATTTTTGTCACTAGTAATATAGCACATGTGTTGCACGAATATTTTCGGTTGATAACTGCTGGGTCCACCAAAGCTTACGTTGGGATAGTGCCCGTTTCCGTACTGCATTTAGATATAATATTCGACATTTGAAAACCATCGCTGGACCTGAATTCTCCCCGACTACGCGAGTTGCGTCTCCCACGTAGCACGAATACACTCGATCTGATAGTACTTGGACCCGACCCGACTGCTGTCTCTGTCACGTGCAGCTAAGCATTCCCTTTTTTATCAAAGTTGGCGCTATTTTGAATGTGTCACCATTCTTCTAATATAAGGTATTATTACCTCACACACAAACAAACTCTACACTGCCAAACTTAGTTAATACCTGCCTATTCGCACTGTGTTTTTGTGCCACTGTGCTGAAATATAAAAGGATAAAAAAGAATAATTGCTAAACAAATGATGTAGTTAAGCTGAAATATCCAATTTTGTGAGAGACACGGCGAGCTATTTTGTATTTCATATTACCATTCGTTTATTTTACACCGCAGAGATTTGTATGCATGTTTGTGGCGCTTGTTTTTGTTGTAACGCGTGCTAATGGACCCGTACGAACTCGTGTAAAACAATGGTTGCATGGATTGAACATGTTTTGCAGCAGGATACCAACATCAACAGTATAGCTCGAGTGATTACACAAAGATACTGCCATTTCCGTGTATTTTTAGAGATGTTGAAACACATTTTGACCCAACCTCTGCAGCGTAAATAATGACAACATCGGTACATCATGTTCAGCTACATAGAGGATGAATGTATAACAATATAACCCACATATTTTGGCTACAGAGAATGACCGTTTTCATGTATTGCGGGCTTTTGGGGTCATTTTAAACAACACTTTATCATAGTTTAAAACACATAGCCCTTGTAATAATACTTCAAATGCAGCTACATAGAGGTTCACTTCCTCTAAAATTGACCGAATGTTACCCCTGGATGACTGCCGGTTATCGAGATATGGTTTGTTTTGCGTGCTTCGGGACTGATGGTCCCTTTTAAAACCCATTTGGACCGTAATTCTAGATACAACATCGTACAAAAGTTTTATATAATTTTATGGCAATAAACCAACCTGATTTAGCTTACATTTCTGCACAGGTTATTAGATATAGAGCCAAAAATATGTGTTGAGGGACCCCTTTTTCAACCCGATCCGAGCTCGTTCGACCCTCATGAACGGCCAGAAAGCGCTGGCGCAATATGTTTTCGCCAAATAGAATGAATTATGGCGCCAGTCAATAAGTACAGTCAAAGCTGAGTTATCTTGTCTACCCAAAAAACTTCCAGACTCGGACACCGCCGAAATATATCAACTAACCCATAAGAATCCGTCGAATCCCTCTCGTTTCACTCATTATTTAGAATTGAACAACGAATTGAACAGGTATCCCTGGGATAAACAATCATGAGGAAGAGAACAAGTGTTGGTGGATGATCGTTACGTTGATCTTGACTGCTTTTATTTTTGCTGGAACAACGTACACTCATTTCATTTAATTCATTGATTCTCAGGTGTTCGTTACAATCGTATATCGTTTTTGGTTTGTTAAAAACTGTAATTTCTGTTTACTCGCAATGGTCAATTGTAGTCTGGACAGTGTACATTGTAGCAGCGCAATTAGTCGAGTTATGCATGAGAATCAATCGGAATCAATCGATGGAAGCTGTAACAGTCAAAGTCTGGATGCAGGCTGTAACCACAATAATGCTTGTGAGTGTCGAAACAGTAATATCCAGAATGGTCCCTTCAGTCGAAATAATATGCAGAACAGCGTATAAATATCAATCGTGGCAACACGTCCAGTATCACAAACAATGAGAAGCCGTCAAATTATGCAAATATATCTTGGAAGAGGTGAGGATTTCAGTTGCATTTATGTTTATACTTGTACAAATGAGTACACAGTTAATCGTTTTCACAATCTAGACTTTATACACAACCGGACACAATCAAAAACTGTATATACACATCTTAAAATTTTTAGACACATCGATCGACAAGACGTTAACAGTTTATGTCTACTGGTGATGAATTTTATTGATAAACTCATACTACACGTTTCAGTGTTCTGAATCAGTAGCACCAGGTGCTCCTTTCAGACAGCTAGGTCAGCAAAGCAACTTTTAGCAATTATGGCTTTGTCTTTAAGATTAGTCCTCGCAAGAGAAACCAGGTCATTATTGGCATTCAAAACATACAGATTAATAGGTTATTGGCAATGGCCACGATGAACCCACCATATATGAGCTCTAACGCTTAACCTTTGTTACGCAAAACACATATTGTATCAAAAGTGTAGGCAATAATAGTAAGCACCTATAGTATATAGGTTTATGATATGACAAGTGTTACCTGCATATCAGAAGTGACAAATATATCAAAAACCAAGTAAATACCTTTTAATTCTGATAAAAGGTTTCGATTAAACTAAAATTTTCAAATTTTTTGGGCAGTTATTTTAGCAATTTTGCCAGTTGTTCCCCCATTTTTCCCAAATTTCGTCCGATTTTTGCTCATTTTTACTTATTTTGTAAATTGGAGAGGTTGTGGTGAGGATCTGTGGGGGAGTGAGTGTCAGAGCATCAGGAGGATAATCGCCCTTCACTCCATCCCCATAAGCACATGATATGCCTCTTGTTTAATCTTTAATCTTATAAGCAGTGTTTCAAAGTGTTAGAATGAAATTTAGGTTTGAGTAAATGGCACTGGCTGCCGTTGGAAGTAATACTAGTAGTTGGTCTTGTCTTATCGGTAAGGCAGTGAATTTTTAGTGTTAAATATATGTAATTTATATCAACTTATTGCGCAATTAGAGTCTAAAACCATTTTGACCCAACTCCGCAGCTCAAACAATGGCAATAGTAGCATCATATGCAGCTGCATAGAGGAGTACTGATGGTCAAAATAAGTCCAACGGCACCCATATCGTTCGAGCCGTCAGTGGCGGCTATTGTAGCTTGGTAGGCAGAGACGGCAGCTACAAAGCTACAATATAGATTGTTCGCCACATTCCTTTTCATGTGAGGCCCGGAGGGAGAAATTCTGGTGTCTGCATTAGTACTCTATCACTGTATTCATTGGAACTATATGCATTTATAAGATCTCTGTGTCCGTAATATAGCTAAAAAGAGTTTACCCTAATTTTTGCGCTTAAACGTCATTTCGTTCTTTGACAATCTAAGCCGTACTAACATAATTTCAGCCAAGACATTCAGCTGCTATACAAATGTGAACACGTCATCTCAGACGTCTGACCTATAATTGACGATAGGAAACTTTAATAATGTTACACTCATAATATTAGTATCAAACGTGTCCTTGGTTATTAGCACTGCGTGGATTATATATATACAATAGTAAAATTAAGGAAAGTTATGCCAGACAAAGGTTTTGAATTTTTGTCGCGCCTAAGAAATCATGTTTGACTCGATGTAACCAATTAGCATGCAATGGCCTAAACGCTGTTGTTGTTGGTAACCCATGTCTAATGTGATCTATCATAATCAATCAGCGATTGCTCAGGGACGTAAATATATATTATTCGCCAATGGTCGTGAAAATAATATATATTTGATTTTTTAGTTCGGCGAGACCGTATTGACTTTTTGTAAAATTAAATGAAGCTGAGTGGATTAGCGGATACATTTCCTCAAAAAGGCAGTGTTTTAGAAAAACTTTCTTCTCTGTCTGTCATACCATAAACTCTTTACTATATCGACACATTATCTCAATGTTTAAGCGTTACAAAATATAGTTTTGCACGTACCATTTGCGATTGGTTGCCCCAGTGATTTCTTACCCAAATTCTCAAGAAAACTGGAACGAGCTAGAGACTTTTTGGTTTGTCGGTTTGGGATGCCCCAATTTTAGGTTATAACGCTTGCCAGGGACATCGGATCGAGCAAATGACGTCTAATAGAGACTTCTAATACAATTATCGCTTATTATTATAATATCGTAATCAGAATATTAGAATGAAATATTCTGAACCAATGCATTTTTACCAGAGGAGCCGTTTCAAGCTGTGAGCCAAAATCATTAAAATACCTAAAATATGACATCTTAAAATTTTTGACAATACAGTGTATCTGCTTGTTGACGGAAAAGGATGGGATTATAATATCATTTAATCTGTTGTTTTTGTTGTTTTAAATCCATATTGAGATTATCGTTAGTCCTGTGGTATCGCGACAAGAAGCTAAAATTCAAATTTTGGGACCAGGAGTAGTCAAATTTGGCATGGTTTGGGATTTGTCGTACGAAGAGGGCTAGAATAGGTCTATATGGTTGGGCTTGCAGACTCGGAATAAGTATCGAAAAGCCATTTCCACACGAAGCCTCTTTCTCGTGCAGACTCAGTTGTAGCAAGAGACGACAAGTGAGCCACTACCCATGTTTCTATCGTTATCGCGGCATGTCGTGTGCGTTTAGGAGCCTATCTGTACAGGGACATGGTAGACATAGCGGTTTCCCGATGACGAACGTGGACTGTCCCATATATTTTCTTTGGCTCCTCGACCCAGACTCCCACTGGAGACTATTTCACGCTGTTCTTGTGGTATTAGGTAGATATATATTTATTATTGTTGAAATAAAAGCGATCGTAGCGCGCGGGTAAGATAGATAGCGGTTATGAGGACGTTAGGGGCAAAATTGTGAAAACTTTTTTTGACCGTCGCAGTCACTCACACGGGTTATGGATGTCGATAAAATATTTTTTGTTCGATAGCAAATGTCAGGGCGATAAGCCTCTTAGTTGAACGCGAGCAGCTCCGACACTATCCTCCATTCCAAAATGGCAAAAAAGATTTCTTTGGCCAAATCTGGCTATACCGGTGCCAGTATTTTGAGACATACTTGGCATCGAAAAATGGTAGCTCATCGAGATTTACAGCTTTGCTGAATATATAACACATTTTTGTCAGACCATCCTAGATCGTTGTGGGCCCGAATATGGTTCGTCGACCCATTGCCGTAAATACCGATTTATCCAATTTCGGAATGTTATTGCGTGTTTTCCTTTTGTTCGAGTTTCTATTATTGTCTCAAGCACTGTTAAAACGATGGTTTTGTTGCCTAGAGTCCAACTAGACTATATTATACCTTTTTAAGCAGTTTGAATTATTTAACTGTCGACGAACCTAATTTTCAAAACATAGTCTGTTTTCATTTGTTTGGTTATGTATTGTGGTTATGATATGATGTATCACGGACGGTCCGTATATTGGTTTTTCGGCATGCTGGAAACGACGGTTTGGTTGCCTTGAAAGTAGCCCATTTTTGTGCGTTTTAATAGGTTTTCAAAGGATTTAGAAACAAACCCGATTTCCAGAATATATAATCTGCCTTCCATAGTTTGGCACTAGACAACAGTACCATTGTATATATGTTTTTCAGCACGCGGGATACGATAGTTTAGTTATCTAGAGATCAGCACGAATAGTTTATGGGTTTCAGTTGTTTTCGAAGGATTTAGGGCCGACAAGCTATAAGGATTCAACGGATTCAGGCAGGGACCCACAGGTTTTAGGGTGGCGTATACATCAAACACAACGTATTGCAGTTGATTACGCCAACGCACAACTTATAAGTGAAGCCGTGCTCTCTCCGTTTCAACATCGCATGCGAGATATTAGTGCAACAGTATACCACTATAGCAACCAACACTGTTGAAAAATGTTCCACGTTATGCTTGTCGCATATGCTGGACTCTAGTAAAGAAAACGGTCGAACAAACTAAAAATGTAATAAACAGAATTTGTAAAGTTGGAATAATTACTTAAGAACAAGGGTCTGTAAAACATGACATTTTATGGAGATGGGAAGCCCTATGTTAGGAATCTGGTAACTTGGGTGTTGTGATAACGCTTTGTGTACTGCATTAATCTGCACTTTGAATATTTACGAAAAAAGACATGGCGTTAGCTACACCATGCTGTTATTTATACACTTTAAATGTGTATAGGTATGGTGTCCTTGATAGTGTCGGTAAAAATACAATAGGCAGATGAAACACCATCTATTTATTATATATAGTGTAGGCATGTACTGTATACCACTGGATGGTGTTATGTAGCCTATAGGGGGACAAAACTTTCACATGGAGGTCCTTTATAACGTAAACGCCGCATTATTAGTACATATCAAACGGAATTGTGCTTTAAGTAAAACTTAGTTGTAGTACGTTCCAGCTAGCATGAATCGCAGTTTTGAAAGTAAAAAGTTCGGTGTAAACGCTTAACGTTACTGAGCGTTTTATAATACCGAATGGTGTTGGAATCAATATGCGCTGACCATTATCTTGCGAGTTGTAATTGCGGCGCACACCTAATTGGATATTTTAATTTTAAACTGTATGTTTTTGGCATGTGCCGAAAATCTCCGTCTCTTGGTTCTACCATTCGTGTATATAATCAGTATGAAAAATGTCTAATAATAATGCACAACGATTAAAAGTTTGTCATACTAAGCTCCTCTATTTAGGCATTCCAATCTTACCTTGCATTAGTAAAACCATCAAAAGTCAGCGGTGTTCTAGATCATTTCCATCAGTCTTCTGATAGTGCAAATTATTACAAAGGTCTACATCTTGCTCAGTGTGGCAGAATATGATGGTCCAAAATTTGTTTGCCAACTTCAAATTTACAGCTGCTGTATCAAACTAACATTACTAAACCCGCTAAATGTTATGCAGTTGTTGGTAACCATCGAGATACATTGTGTGAAGTTCGTATTAGACCACTTATTAACCACATAGATAGTAATATGTAGCTATCGAATTCTATATTTCTGCTTCCGAAACTATACTTCTTCACATGGTCTGAAAGGAGTTACCGAAACACTTTTTTAACTTTACAAAAGAAATGTTCCTTCTATTTGGTTTTCTCGTTGACAATAGTGACTGTAAAACACGGAAACAGAGTACGAAATGTTTACTGAAAAGTTTTATATCAAGTTCACAATGTCTGTGCAAATATATATTAAGCAGTAGTAAACATGAGAATTCACATTTTGACGGTGTAAATTACTGCGCCTTTTTTTTAAGTGTGGTTGAATAAATCTAAATGTTTTTCGCTCGGCAATTTCTATGCCGACAGCAACTACTACTGCGTCCGTTCTAGTTTCACTTTAATGCAAGAGTAAACTTAAGATGAGACTCCACCATCCTCTTTTGACACCATGTGCAAAACGTTGTTAGATCACAAAACTCGAATTTCCATAGCCGTAGCCGATTTCGACATTTTTCTGTTCCATAAACACCAACAGCGAATGCAATACGGCCCCTGTACTTTAACACAAATATGTTCGCGAACATTTTCAAATTATAATGTATGAAATATGAAACGTACTAATTTCTGTTCTTTAATGCAAAAATGAAGTTTGCGTTCAGTGAACAACTGAAGGGCAACTGCTTTTGATAAAAGAGGATGGTAAGAGGTGCAGCTTAAGTTTACTTAAGCATAAACGTGATTGAAAAAATGTGATTTATCACACGACAGCTTATCGGTTTATCGACTTAACAGTTTGTCGCTACCTATCGGTCGAATTTCTTAAAAACTTGACTACAGTGGTTATGCTAGCTTGACCACTGACAACGTAACAGTTTTGCGTCAGTTCCGCCAACCAGACGTGTGTTTTCTCTTTATACAGATATTCGTAATTTTCTCACGTGGACTGTGAAGATGTATTATGATGGCACTTGGCAAACTAGCACAGAGTCTTCGCAGCGCTTTTATATCTGCGCTCCTCTGACAGTAAAACACTTTGTCGTATGTACAAGATAGTAAACTGGGTATAACTTGAGCAAACACAGTTATTTTTAAGAAACTGAAGATTTTTTAAATACAAATATAATGTCATATACAACTGGGACACTCTGTCGTCCTACAGTAATGTTACATGCAGCATATACAGCTTCAGAGTTACGCGCACGTGAATGCCGATAACTGTTAACTTATGCGCAGTTGTGTGTCCGTAACTTTATATGTTACGGGCAGTTATATGCCCATGGTTTTTTTATTACGGGCACTTTGTAGCGAATAAACGAAAAGTTACGCACAAGGTTGTGTGCGTAACATCAAAGTTACGCGCAGTTCCATACGCGTAGATGGAATTCTACGAACGTCTACTTGCACGCTTAAAAGTTAAGCGCTCTGGTGCGCGTGTAGTAATTGTTACGGGCACTTCATTGCCCGTAAGCAAAAATTATGCGCAAATGCTTGTGCGTAACTACTACTCACACAATATTGCCCGTAAAATTTTTGCCCCTGATTGCGCTCATTATTCTGTGAAACGCGCATTATTGGCTCAACGGTAGTTCGGAATACTGGCGACGAGATTATTATTCTGTTGATTACGGTTTAAACTATGGTGTTTCGGCACCAGTGTAGATACAACTACGCAGGTTTAACAACTTTTTACATAACCCGAAATAGTTTATAGCCGTTGCTTGCTGTGGAGCTATATGCAAGTACCTGTGACATCGAAGAATCGTATAGTTGATTGTTCCATTTTCAATGGAAGCTATTTGCAGTGACATCGTTTTTATGCATGAGTAAACTTAAGCTGCGCCCCTTGCCATGTTCTTTTGACAAAAGCGATTGCCATTCAGTTGTTCAATGAACACATATTTCATTTTTGCGTTAAAGAACAGAAATTAGTCCGTTTCATATTCCATACGTTATAATTTGAAAATTTTCGCGAACGCATTGGTGTTAAAGTACAGGGGCCGAATTGCATTCTCCAATAGCGTTATAGAACAGAAAAAAGTCGAAATTATATACGGCTAATGCAATCCGAGTTTTGTTCGCTAACAACGTTTTGTATATGGTGTCAAAAAAGGATAGTTGGGGCGCATCTTAAGTTTACTCATGCATTAGCTATTTCATTTTGATTCGGAGCAATTTTCAGTGATGTTTTTTATTTCGTGTCAATTCGGATAAATCCGATAAGTTTGCTGCACATATATTTTCCGGACGCTGCATGCAGATTTTCCAGGTACTCCAGTGTTAGTATGTTGCATATAGCATAATGACCGCTGCACGAATTGCAAGTTTTAGCTATTTTGCAGACCGACAAAAGGCGAAAACAATGTCATAGCATGACATCTCTGACAAAACTATTTTCGGTCACAAAAATTTGTTGCGTTTCTCATCATAAAATGTGATGAGTGGAGCCAAAAATTTATAAATCTTTAGGGAACTACGTAACAATTCAACGGTTTAAAACAAACAATAATAATAAAATATGAAATTAAACATTTCAAGCTTATAGAAGGTGACGTGGTTAACAGCAGATTAAAATTTTTTTACCTAGACGCGGTCGAACTTCCACGCCTTCCCGATCAGAACAAGTTACACCAGCGTCTTCTTCGTGCGTGCAGTCGTGAAAGCCCCACCTAAACCAAACTGAAACAGTTGGTTTTATGCAAGAATTGGGCTAGCATTTTTCTCACAATACTAAAAACTTAGTCCAGTTCTATTTTATGGGCATTAAAATCAAAATTTGGCAAGTAGCTGTGTGGAACCATGTAGCTACTGTCTTTACTGGTTGATGATCCAGATCAGCTGAAGTTTTCGAATCTTATATATACTCCATACTGCTGACTTTTAGCAATATTTAAAACAGCCGGAATATTGGATATAGTTTTCATACTGTAAAATCGAAGATCGTTCTAAAGATGAAAACAATCACAAAATCATACAGTTGTTCAAAAGTTCGCTCAAGGTCACATTCGTAACTACCGGCAATACCTTTCTACGAAGCAATATCGTTTTAACAAAAAAGTGCACATTTAAGTTAACACCCCCTTCAATCCACAACTTTTTCTTGCCTGACTTGAAGTTGTTGTATGGATGAGAAGATATCTATATATACAAGAATTCAGGTTTATTCGGGTGACAATCTCTATCGGAGCATGTGTTGCGGTTACCTACTACTCAAGCTGGTAATTACCTGACGGGTTGACATGCGCACTTTAATACCTCTTAGTTTTTGTAGAAAATGCTGCTCAGATATACGTAATTCTGACATTTTTCCACAAACAGCGACTAGGTGTGCTCTAAATGGCCTTCGGTTTAAATTCATCTGTGAAGAGTCATACTTTGCCTTCAAATTCTTGCTTTGAATAATAAATGCTGAAACTGAAACCGTCGTGTTAGGAACATCGCTTAAATTTTATGTAGTTGTGTTATGATTATGGTGACACTGGTATGAATTCAGCAGTTTCTAAGCTCAACAAAACTCGATACACTATAAAAAATTTGAAAATTATATATTTCATAATTTTACGAGCGTTAAACCATGTTGGAAGCATGTATTCCTCATTAAGAATCAGCCGCAAAACACTTAATAGGTTATGTTTTTTATTGTGATTATAAAGGATGTACGCGACAGACAGATGGCACGGTGCAGCTGTAAATACAGGCAAAACCAGAAAATAAGGGTTGAAAATGACGGCAAGTCGATTTTGCTGCTCTGATAAACATTGCTAACCTAAAAAGGCAAAACTGGGGAAAAATCAGTGGGTACTATGCACTAGAGTATGCTGACACAAACGCGGCAAAAATTTGATCCAAATCGATCGATTCGTTCCCGGGTTATGTTTGCACTGTCAGTTATTAAAAGATTTTATCCTAAAGTTTCAGCATGCTGGAGATAACTTTAACTGCAAATTCTGGAGTTATATGTCGTTGTAAAAGATAATACCGCCCAAATGTGTATCAAATCCAAATTTTAACACACGTTCTCATTTAAGACCAGGAAGCCAAAACATTTGTTTTGAGCCAATCTCGGCGCAAATTGTCCAGTACACTATATCGCTGTTGACTACTTTATTGTTTTACGGCCCAATTTTCTGCAAATGCAGTTTAATTTGCACAATTTTGCTGAACTCGGTGGAGTAGGACGTATAAAATTCAACTAATGCTGACACTTTTTGCTCATCTGGCAATTGGCAATATGTGGAGGTGGTTCTATGAATCAAGCAACATCTATTATTGTCCTACCTAACATTATTGTTGTATCGTTCGCCGTCCTAACATCATTAACAAGATAGAAAGTTAAAATATCAGCATAAATCTACAATCGCTAAAAATCAAAGGTCAATCTAAACATGTGGTCATACTACTACATATTATGTACCTTCGAACTTGGCAGTCGTTAATTGAAACTTCATCTCCGTTACAACCGAGCTCGTCTAGCCAAATTTGCCCAGAGCCACGACCAAATTTTGAAGAACCAACATGGGCTATTGCCTTGCCTCTGCAATATACTTTTTATCAGTCGTGAAATTCAACATTTTCTCATGCTCATTTGTCGTATCTCAAAACCCGACCAATAACTTAGACAAAAATTTTAAAACTCTCAAATAAAATGCCTATTTAAGAGATTTCAATTACAGGATGTGAACTACTGTTCCAATTTTCAACGGTATTTATTTTGTGTTTGGCTTTTTCGTTATTGTTTGTTAAAATTAAGGCAAACAATTTTATGTCAACTTTGCAAGTGAAGGAATAGGCGAGATCCGGTAGATTCTATATCAGATCAACCTCAAAAATGTGCCCCTCATCAAATTTAGAAAACCATACGATGAGTATGTGATGAGTTTTTTTAGAAGAAAATCAAATGTTCGGAGCAACTGTTACAGAAGTGACAGTTCTGGCTTAAATAGATTTTTGAACGTTTTATTTAATGCTGTTTCAATCATTTTATTTGTTTAGCCCCAATGACATCTTAACTAGACTGCAGCAGCAAAAAATACAGGAAATTTCTATTAAGAAGTTCAAAATAGCCATTCGATTTACGCATCGTTAATGTTAGCATCATGCTTGGTTAAATTAGCATAATTTTTTATAAGTATATACATATATTTAAAACAATAATTATTGTATGTATGAATGAGACATTTGCAACATTTTTAAATTTGTCAAACTGTGTATATCGTTTTGGTAAACCTCAAGTACGTTCCCAGCCGCTTCATTTAAGGAATATTTATGTGCTTATATTTAGCAGAAAATTAGAAGGCGAGTTGACATATGTGGCGGGAGACAGCGTAAACACTTGGTCTGTAGGAGTAGGGAATATTTTTACGCAATCATCACAAAATTTACATGTGACGTTGTGAGCTTATCGGCCTTCTCCGCGGCACGTTTCTTACCAAAACGTAACCGACATCTCCAATGGTGGCCAAAGGGAAGGGGTGAAGGCAGAACGAGTTCGAAAATTGCCCAAAAATGTAAGTAAAATCCAGAATAAGGGAAAGGAAGCCACCAAGGGGATGGACCGGTCTACCAGCGGTCGGAGATACCCTTTGTCACGGGAAAGTTGCGCGAGTTCCCAAAGGTAGACATGTCATTGTCCCGGGCAGGGATCTCAAGGTTGTATCTGGATTATAATTATAACCATTCCGAAAACAAATTGAGTTGGCCGTGATTAGTGAGTAAGCTACTTTCAACGAATGCCTCAACAATTCAAGTGACGTTTGAATTGTAGCTTATGTACTATTTGAGGGAAACCATTTGTAGTATAAAAGTATTCAGAGAAAATGGAAAAAGGTGTGTTTATTTGAAACAATAATCGTAAATGTAACCTGGCCTGATTTTGTGCACCCGGCACCTTTCAGCCATAGTGAATTTGAAATAATTTATTTTGTGTAAGGTAAAAGTTAGATAGAGAACTCGAGTATATGTGCTATTAAAGATCATACCCTGGCAATGTCCACAAGACGAGCCATGGGTAATGAATTTTGATATTGGAAAAGCCTAAAGATTGGTTCAGTTAAATTTAAAATGAATTTTGAGTAATTTTGGTCAGCGTTGGCAATCTCGAGTAATTGTGCCATCCACGCTTGAGTATACCGTGGCAAGTTCGCATAACGAGCCGTGGCATTAAGTTAAGAGAAAAATAGATTTTATAAACAGCCAATTTTAATGGAAAGTTAAAACGTTGTGTAAGATCTGAATTCCTGAAAATGTAAAGTTATCTTTAAACTACAGCGAGCTCGAGTGGCGAGTCTGTAGTATTTTGATAATTGGTTGTAAGATTTTATACAAAACTTTTCTGATATCTGCTGTGCCCGCGTAGGCTCGTGAAGGATTTGATCTAAAGTTCTTTAGAAACTTTTGTTGTGGTCTCTATCAAAACTTAATACTGTCACGGTGCGCCCGAGTAGGCCCGTGAACAGCTGAATTTAGATTGACATCGAGTAATGTTAACGAATAAAATTGGTATTTTCAATAACCAAAATAGTTATGGAGGAATCTCATTAGTAAAAGGTGTTCGAGTAACAATCAATAGTATTTGTTACTTGTAATTTCCATATAAATTTTGAAAGAGAAATAACTAAGAAATCTCACATTTACTTTTAGCTTTTATTTTATAGTTTGTCAGTATTAAGGGAGGAGTGAGCTGCATTAGCTCTGAAGGCATCCAAGCTCTGGCTTAACTCAGCAATGCGGCCCCAGTTAAGACAGGGTATGTCTAAGTAATTGGAGATCGGCTCAGACTTGATTATAACAATATTAGTACCCAATGCGATATGTGTAAAACTTAATAGCCCCGGCATTATGCACCTGGGGTGAGTAGATAACAAATAATAACACTAATAAGATATAAAGGTGACTCCTTTGTCCAGCAAAATAGAACGTATACACCGTGATAACAAATTTTGTATTGATTTCTGGACATTTTGATACGGGCATGGGTTCGCGATAACCGTGTATTATGGGATACACATACCCAAGTTGTAGCTTTACCTGAATAAGCTGTAGGTTTCGGGGATCTGAAAACAAACTAAGAATTTTATGGGTTAGTGTTAATGGGACAAGTGACACAGGATGCCCCTAAATAGAACGTGGGTGTTGGACCATAACCGCCAAGCCCCCTAAGCGTAAAATTTGCCCGGCCTGCATGCTGGGTAACCCCTAGGCGAGGCTTGCGCGAAGACATAATTCCGGTGATTATGTCCCACCCTAGAGCATACTTGCAACATTGCGGCCTTCGACGATAGATCAGCCCATGGAAGACGGCCTGGTACCAACGGGTGGTAGAAACGGTTCCGGAAAGGGAAAAAGACCAATCCCACCCAGAGGTTCCCGTTCAGGGGATGGGCTGCCCTCTTTCTGGTCCGCCATAAACCCGGCTAGGGCTTACTATGCCTAGCCATCTCGCCACCTCGGCAGGATTCAGAGAGTACAGGACAAGCCTCCTGCATAGTCACTATGTAATTTAACCTGTGTTTGCACCTTTTTATGGAATGGATAGGGGAGCTATATGCGTACCTACCTTTCGAAACAATTAAGTAGATAAAATCCTTATACGTGAATTTCCGTAGGTACTACGCGTAGGGGTATCATAAAGCCAAAGCGCATCTGTTGAAAGTCCTATAAGTACTGCGCAAAACTATAGTGTCAGCAAACTTAAGAATATTCTATACCATTATAATAAGATAATATAATAAGAAAAGTATTAAAAAATAGAAAAATTGCAAGAAATAGTGACATAAAAAAAAAGAAAAAAACAAGCAACTTCAACACAACATATCTTAACAACATATATATTAAAACTAGAGAGTAACATAAACGTCGTACAACTGTCGAACTACCAATACACACAGTCGGCCATCTTGAAAAACTCTAAGCCAAAATTCTACACTGATGACAATTCGACATCAAAGCGATTTATTTAGTAATTTATTATTATTTAATAATAATATTTATAAAATTTTAAGGAATTTGTGCGAACTTTTAGGGTTATAAAAAGGGGAATTAGGAGTATACCACCATGTGGAAGTGGATTTCCAACTGGGAATAAGTAGTTTAGACCCCATGGAATGGTTTAAAAGTTTAAGGAATGATATAAAGTTAAGAAAAAGTGAATTGTGAGGTATTCAATGCGGAAAGAAAAATGGTTAAACTTAAAATATCAAAGGTTAGTAAAAACAGGAAAAGGGGAGGAATACGGTGCTCTCAGCCCCGGGAAGGATGAAATGGAGTCCCATAGTAAGGTAGAAGTTGTCCCCAACTAATGAAACCCGAATATATTTATAAATTTGAAAATAAAGTGAAAAAGTTGAATTTTGGAAGGCTTGAATATAGCATATAATTTTGGAATGTTGAAATAGGCGAAGGGTGGTGTCCTGGGGAGAAGAAATACACGGTTAGACCTGCCCAAAAGATGACATCCCCCGGACCCGACGCGTCAACGTCCCCGTTGAGTATGTGTTCTAGGGAGCAGGTTAAACTTGTATTTTTGAGTTTTTCAGTTCCCAAATATTAGAGTAAAAATTTGAAAAGTTACAGTTATACCCGTTGCAATTTACAACAATATTATGTACACAAAAATGTTAATACAATGCTTCAAAACATTATGGCAGTAACATATAATACTGAGCAAGATTATTAAACTAAATTAATGTACACCGTATCTTGTCTTGACTTACATTAATAACAATACCAAATAATAACAGTAACACCCGGGTTAAGTAGGTGAGAAATTCAAAATTCACTATTTGGGTTTGAAAATACAGTTGAAAAAATTTTATGAGCAATTTTAGTTTAGTACAGAATTTTAGTAACCCAAAATGAATGAATTAGCTTTTTCGAAATTCCGAATATGGAAGTAAATTTGTATTATACCAATGAATTGTTTTGTTATAGTTGTAAAGTTTAACTTTAAGTTAACCGTGAATGTTCCTCAAACGAGATGGAATCGTAGTATATGATCATATATTAAACTAACAGAATTAAAGCACAAAATAAAGCACAACAAACATTATTATCCCTGTATTAGCAACACAATATATTCACACCGACGTAGGTAAAAACCAAGATCGATAATGCAACATGACAAAATTGGGTGTATTTGTAAATTTATAGGTAGAAAAATAGAGATAATTTTTGCACTAAAATGTAGTGTTCGAAATACAGTAAAATTAGGAATGTGAATCGTTTCATAAATGAGTAGAATTTAGAAGTCAGTTAAATCGTAATTTGAGTTGAATTAGTCCAGCAACCCAGAAGTTATTTAAGTTTCTAGAACGTGATTAAATATCCCATTAAAATTTGTTCAAAATAAAATCCGATAGACCAAAGTTAAGGTTAAAGTGAAATTGATTTTAACGCTAGTTATAAAATTAGTTCAGTTATTTAGAATGGTATTGGGACTACAGAACTTCACCGTATGACTATACAACAAAAAAACAACAAGAAAAACAAGCTCTTCTATCAATTATTTAGTATAATACAGCAATATAAAAATAAAGTATCATTATGGCATTTGGCTTGTTCTTCTTTTGGCATCGAATGTCAATGGCACAGTATTTATTGTTCACGGCAATTGTCATCAATTGTATATTATATCATCAAAACAGCTTGATAGTCATTTTCAGTATTAAAGTATCAATGATTGTTGCTGAGCAATTGTCATAGCTGTAAAATTGAACTGAAGGCACTTCGATCGATCCATTATTAGTTCTATTACAGTTATTATTATTACCAGTTAGGGTTTACATATGGTTGTAAGTGCCCCATTCCGTAATTGGCATTTCTGGTAGGATACGATCGAGAGACGCAAAGATACCATAGTCACCTCGTGTGATACGCCAAATTTGTTCCTGTTGGTATCCAACCGGTCGTAAATAATGCTCCGGAGCAATATATGGCGGTGCCCCGAAATATGGCAAACATGATCGATATCCCGCGTATAGTCTGCGCATCCGATTGTCAGCGGTATCCACTTGCGCTGCGAAGAATCGGTGGAATTGCCGTTGATGTTGCTCCCAACGGGGTTCGAATCGCGCTCGCCGGCGATTTGCAATGTTCAGCCATTGATTTCTCCGTGGATGTTGATCCATAACAGTATCTTGTAATAATCGAATTTGGATTTCCAAATCCTCTAAGGTACGGCGAACCGTTTCGAGTGCATCTTGCAGATGGGCTCCGAACCGGCCATTCCATGCTCTCACTCTCTTCCGAATGCGCGATCCGTAGACATTTCCTGGGTGTCGCTCCATAACTCCTACTTGTCGATGCATTTCGCTGAAGTTGAAAAGTAGCAGAACAGGAAAAGGTGTACGATGCATTATATCGGTATTGTTCAACGTTTTATGGTACAGGTTGAAACGAATGCGGCTAGCTAGCACTTGCAGAATAACCTGAAAAATTTGATTCGCACCCGTTTTTACCAATTTCGTTCGGAAGTATTGAAAGACCGTGAGTCCTATACGTTCCACAGTAAAGATGTAATCAACTGTTCGAACAGGTTGCGGTAATTCTGCAATCAGTTGATAAAAATGAACGCGCAGCTGGTTCAAATATCCATTTTCAGTTCGTGTGAACGCATTGGGCGTATACATCGGTCGCCATTGTAACAGATACGGTAGCAACGGTGCATGTCGGAGTTCTTCCGCATCCGGTTGGTTCTCGTAATCACGAATCCAGATCGCATCCTCAGCAACTACTTGATCTGCTCCAATTACTGGTTTCTCTCCACTAACGGGTTCTTGAACTGTGTCATATTCTATCGATGGCGATTGAGTCGACGTAGACGGTTGGTGAAAACCATGCGTTCGCGGTCGAGCACCCATTTGCATTGCGTCTTGCTGCGATACCGGTAACGATTG
>JASANE010016348.1:0-29705 GCA_030248225.1 Trileptium ribeirensis | reverse complement strand
TGCGTTGAGCTGTTCTATAGTTACATTTTTATAAATATTTAGTTCGATTATTCGGGTTTATTTGGAGAATTTAGTTGAGCGTTGCCTTACAGCGCAATCATACTACATCTCATTAACTGTACATTTGAAATGCGTTATTAATTGTTAATTTATAGTAATGATATCAGTATAACTAAAATATTTACAGTACTACATTATCAGTAGCCAAGACAAACTGTAAAGTTATTTTTCTACGAATCAAAAAACAATCTTCAGCTTGGGGATCGAGCAGAACGCCTCTGTAAAATGGTCTGACCGCCAGCGGATAAAGAGGACCAAACAGTCTACTGAATTGCTGAACCGCAGAGCTTACTGGTATTTATCGTCTCTGAACAGCATAATTTGCATATTCAAACAAGATGCTAAAACCGGTTAAAAGGTATACGAGTTTGTACAACAGCGTTTCTAAAAACTAGTTTTGAGGTGGTGTGATTTGCAGCAACAGACGAAGCATTACAAAACCACTGGACAACGTAAATTTCTAATATCACTTTCTCGATTGACCTCAAATATTGCAATACATGCGTTTTTATTGCTATGATAACGCATTTCACAAAGGAATGGGATTGCCAAAACATCCAATTTTGATTTAAAATTTTGCTTCCGTTTACTTGTATCCAGTGGCGTAAATTCGTTAGAAATCATGGGGTTCTAGTTAAATCGATGCTTTGAAGAACTATGCACGAGTTGAATACAGCTAAATTGCTGAGCCCTATTCATTACGACTTATTTGCCATATACTGCTTTAGCATGGTTGCTATTATGCAATTTGGGGACTGCGATTGAAATTATATAAAACAGCTTCTCTGTGACGATTAAATATAACTTCAGCTTTTAATTTAGCAGTGACGAGATTGTACGACTGTACTAAATTATCAGCACGTGCTATTATCGTCCGGAATCTTGCGATGGTCTGCCAGTCAAGTGGACCACGACGTTCAATGATTTGGCAAGTCCTGACGCATCCCCATGGAGCGTTTACGTCTATGCTTACGCCAACATTAATTTGAAAGCCATGGTATCCGTTGCAATTAAAATTTCCGGCAGTTTGATTTCATTTGAGTACTTATTGCTGCTCTAAAAACCCATTTGTTGGATTTTGATTGAGGAAAATCGGCATTTTGACATAAAATTTTTCTATAAAATCAAGCATAAAGAACTCCATCAAGCGTTGTAGAATCAAATCAATAACATCTGTTTAAACACGATACCTGGTGGTACAAGACAATGTTATTTCTTAACGATGATGTCATAATTTTTCGGCCGATGTTATAAACTGTTGGCATGAGCGATTTATGTCGCACATCAGTGAACATGATTGGATTTTATTCGGGGGTGTTATCTGTGCATTGTTTATCAAAATTGATAAAGAAATTAATGGCTACATGTTTTTGATGGAAAATACTGTGATTAAGTGCTCGAGATAAGCTAGCGCGTTGCCGTCACTTTCGAACCAATTGGTCGCTGAAACAATTATTTAGTCTTATATAGGCTACACATATAAACCAATGATATATGTGAATAAAAGATAACCACCATATAACCACCAACCATATAATGAGATAATAATAACACACACAACGGCCACAACAACGCATATTAGGGGCTACCACAGCATCCCGTCCACCAATGTTGTTAGGAGAAAGTTGACAATGAAAGTAATGTCGAGAGCAGCAATGTGATAATGAACACAGGTGTTGTAAAACAATTGACTATTTACGATCGCCTATCACAATGTAGATATATCTTCAAATATAATCAATATTAAAATTATTTACTTCTGTTTAATCGTGCAAGTGATCTCAACCTGTAGTAAAGTAATCTTTGTCAGAAAATTTGTAAGCGTCGAAATCGAGTATTGGTTTACTTTAAAGAAATGTGTCACAGCAGTATGTTATGTCCCCAATTTATACCTTTCCAAAAATAAAAGGGTTTTAGATGGTGGTCAAATATATGAACAACACTTAAAAAGAAAACATCTCTAAAATATAACAGTAAAGAAAAGTGCCAAACGAGACCTCCGAACCCTGAATACAGCGCGTCAAAGGCATGACAACAAGGGAAGGATTTAAATTACAGCTTAGCCAATATACGTAGTTAAAACTTTGTTCTACAAAAATTCTTTTTATCGATGATTCGACAGAAATCTCACAAAGCCGCACCGGTCCAATCGAGTTTACCACTATTCTCGCATGGCAGAGGGTTCGACTTGTTTGAAGGGCGATTATACGACAACGTGCGAGACTACAAATTTAATCGGTATTGAATATTCGCATAAAATGATGGGATTATTCAATAATGCTTATCTGCAAACATAGAGTAAGCGGTTGTATATGGCCATTCTATAACACCATTTATGATGTCGAGCCTAAGCAATGTCGACAACAATGTTACAGCTTGACGGCTCTGACAAAAAATCACATATTGCTTACTTATGTCGAAAAAGCGAAAGCAACCTTTAAATGTGTTGGACACACGTCGTGCTGATGGTATTATATTGTGGCTTCCAAAATACCACATGCTACCAAAAAAACACTAGTAAATGAGCCCTTAGTTTTAGTAAATTTTTAGTTTTAGATCATTGTTGAGCCGTACTGTTAATGTGTTTCTTGATTCTATACGAAATGAGGTAATAAAAATTAATGACACTTTTGCGTTATAATTATTGTATAAGTGATTAATATCAGAAAAATCAATAATCAAATTGATATTGTCGCAAACAACGAACCAGAACAATTCCTATATGATAATATAAACAGAACATTGGTTGTTTCAACCAGTTTGAGAAGGTTTAGTTTGAGCGCAATATTCCGCCTGGCGGTGTTTTGATGACTGGAACATCACCCACTTCAACCAAGGAACAGGTCCTATATGTATAATATAAAACCAAGCGTTGTGTAAACCGTTGCGAGAAGGCTTAGCTCGTGCTAAATATTCCGCCAGGCGGTGCTTTCATTACTAGAACACAACCCACTTCAACAAAGGAGCAGGTCCTGATATGGTGAGTATAGACCCAAGGTTGTGTCAACCGTTTTGAGAAGGTTTAGTTTGTGCGAAATATTCGGGCTGGCGGTGCCAAACTTTGGTGACTGGAACACCACCCACTTCAACATAGGAACATGTCTTATACGGTAATATATATCCAAGGTTATGTTAACCATTTCAGAAGGTTTAGTTTGTCCGCAACATTCCGCCTGGTGGTGTTTTGCTGACTGGAACACCACCCACTTCAACGAATGAACAGGTATTATCCGGTAAAATAGAATCCAAGGTTGTGTCAACCATTTGAGTAATGTTTAGTTTGTGCGCAATATTCCGCCTGGCGGCGCTTTGATGACTGGAAGATTACCACTTCAACGAATGAACAGGTATTATCTGGTAATATAGATCCAAGGTTGTGTCAACCATTTGAGAATGTTTAGTTTGTTCGCAATATTCTGCCTGGCGGTGTTTTGATGACTGGAACACCACCCACTTCAACGAAGGAACAGGTCATATATGATAATATAGACCCAAGGTCGTATTAACCGGTTGAGAATGTTTATGTGGCGTTTACGTTATAAAGGACTCCCATGTGAAAGTTTTGTTCCGCTATGGTCTAGAACACAACATCCAGTGGTATACAGTATATGCCTATACTATGTAATGCAAAATATGGTCTATGAGGCACCATTAACGTAGCTATAGTGTGTTAATCTACCTACTGTTTTTTACTAACGGTGTCAAGGACACCATACACAAACCCATTATATGTTGCGCGTAAATAACAGCATGGTGTAGCTAACACCATATAAAATTTATGGTGTAGTCTACACCATACTATTGCCGACAGTACACTGCCTATGTATACTATCTGAATATACCATCAGAAACACCAATGGTGCCCAGACACCATAGATTTGATGGAGGCAGAGAGCACTAAAGGTGGACAAAACTGGCACACGGGGGGTCCTTTATAACGTAAACGATGCATTAGTTTGTGCGCATTATTCCACCTAGCGGTGCTGTGATGACTGGAAGACCACCCACTTCAACGAAGGAACAGGTCCTATATGATAATATAGACCCAAGGTTGTGTCAACCGTTTGAGAAGGTTTAGTTTGTGCGAAATATTCAGGCTGGCGGTGCTTTGATGACTGGAACATCACCCACTTCAACATAGGAACAGGTCTTATATGGTAATATAGATCCAAAGTTGTGTCAACCATTTAAGAAGGTTTAGTTTGTGCGCGATATTCCGCCTGGCGGTGCTTTTATGACTGGAACACCACCCACTTCAACGAAGGAACAGGTCCTATATGATAATATAGACCCAAGGTTGTGTCAACAGTTTGAGACGGTTTAGTATGTGCGCAATATTTCGCCTGGCTAGGTTTTGATGACAATAACACCGCCCACTTTCGGTGTTTTTGATGAAACTATTTTTTATAACGTAAAATTCTTCAAAATATCTACAATGTACTCGTCACAAACACAATTTAATGAACTTTCTATATTTATATTTGATAATGCTTCACTGATTTTCGATTGATAGTTAATATAATAAATGGGTGCCCATGAGTTTAAGGGATGGCAAATACCTGTTGTCAACGTTACAAGTGTCTCCTGGCAGTTTTAACATTTTTCGAATCAACTGATGTAAAGTCAAAGCATGAATGCAAGGAATTACGGAGTCGACACTTATTTTTTCAAAACATTCGAATAACGGAATAAGTACAAAATGCGGTGCAGCACGCGGGGAAGGGGGGGGCGGAGGGGCCGCCCCCAAGTTATCGCAGTGGTGGGGACCTCTTCAGCGAGGTCCCCCATTTATAGAGATACAGGATACTATAGATATTATATATATTTATTACAAAAAATTAATAAGTAACAGGGGCGCGCCAATACGAAGCGGGGAGGGGTGCGGGGCACCCCCTTACACTTTTCAGTAAAAATCGATAAAAATATGTATAGTATTTTTGCTTATGGTGTCAGCAATTTTCCGTTACGTTTCTATTTTGAGCCCCCTCACTTTCGAACACCGTGCTCCCCGGCTGAGTACAAACGTTAGTTACTAGTATAAATAATTAATAATAAGTATCAATAACTAATATTAATCAATCAATTAATTATAATAAATCAATCAATATTAATAAGTCAATAATTTTGTAACAGTTGAACTTCACTTCACGGCTCTTGTTTATAAACCACGGTTCGCTTGATCTGTGACGAATGTCAAGAAATTTGGTAATGCTACATAAATTCGTTCACAACTTATTTTTTATATTAAACTTATTTCTTATTCTATATTATAATGTGACAAAATGTATACAAACAATTCATAATATTTTACCCAAATCACGACACAGTTGTAAAAAATTTTTAAACCGAAATTCGGGTCCTGCCAATTTGGAAGTAGTAGTATATCGTTTATTACCGGTCATTGAATGTTGCAGCTCGAAGAGTTTCGCGTACAGAGTTAAGTTCATTATCGCGAGCAGAACCATTAAGGAATAACATGACTGCAACATCCTCTGAAAGCCGTTGAAATTACCTGTTGCATGCGTACCAAGTCTTACAGTTTAAAAAATATAAGAAGGAAACGATCTCCATTTCTTGGAGATGTATTAAAGTTATAAATTAGTGCAGCGCCTTTGTACTGTCGGATTTTCCGAAGTTCCTTGCCTCAAATTTTCAATCTTAACCCATAAACACCTGCACACATCAGTGATGCAGCTTTATTTCATGGAGACAGGTCCCATTCGGACCTTCACCTGCACCTGTCTGGGTTGTCCCTGTGGCTATACATATTACTGCGACCTAAGCTCACATTACGATATGTGACTAAATAAATACTGTTATTCACAAATTCGAGTCTCTCATTCAAACTAAAATTACCCACTGTAACCAATTAGTCACTGTAACAAAAGGTTCAACCAGCAATGGCGTTTAAATATCTTTGTAGTATAGCACATGTAATAAATCTGTGCATACAAATGTCTGAATACACGGTTAACTAGTTATACTACAAGTCAGTTGTAACATAGCCAAAAGTAAGTTCAAAGGTTTCTACGCAGGGTAACTTCTTCGAACTCGTGCTGCAGCATTCGTTTAAACTCGTCGCAATTATGCGTGCAAATATTTGAACGCACGGCTTACTATGATAAAACTATTAAATGTAAACGCAAGACGATAACTATAGTTATATTAAAACTGTAATAAATATTTAGATATTTCTATTAAAACTACAGTGCCGGGTGATGATGTTAATCTCGGTGTGTCGTGAAAACAAATGTCTGCCAATAACGTAATGCGGTATTTACCTGTAGATATGTGTACCTAGGCCGGATACTGTCACACTGTCAAATCCGGCTCGTACCGTTTAGCATAGTCGATCCCGGCTTTTGCAAAGTAAAATACACAGCCGTAATCAGTACGTTTGTGCAAGCCGGGCAGAACCATATATCTATTTTAGAAGACCACGCCGCCCATTACAGTATATTTATTTATTTATTACCAGTATTAACTTTATTATTTTGAGTTTTGACTATGCATTTCATAGCAGAACACCTGAACACTTGCCGCTTTTCTTGAAATTGCATTAAACATAGCGGAAAATTAATTTTCAAAGCAGGTGTACCACAAATTCTACCACAATTTATTAAATATCCCGAACTGGTAGCTATGTCTGGAAATATATTTAGCAATTTATAACACAATAAAGCACACTGCTAATTTCTTTAAACAGTCCATTCACCAGGACATGCGGCGTTAAAGTTTAAGCATATGAAGTACACCATCTTTAAATCTCAATCTAAACCCAATTAATTATTGGTTTTAACATAATTGCATTCAGGAATCTACATGAGAAAAAGCCAAAAAATAGTTTAGACCGTTAGCAGCATATGTTATTTAACAATTTATTAAATCGTGAGAGAAGACAATTAAAACCCAACAAACAGAATCGAACAATTTGATAATCATCTTCCGTAACATTTTTGTCGATATTTTGACAATGGAATATTGAACACCGGTCACATGCCTGGTTGTCCAGCGACGGCCCCTCATCAAACAGTTACCAGCGTTACAACGCCCATTTCCGGTAGTCAACCGTTAAAAGCAACAACAGTCCGGGGTCGAAAAATACCGCTTCCGATTCCTCAACGAAGCAGCACAGCCGGTGATGCGGCATACAGTTTTCGCATGCTACCAGAGCATTGTCTAGCGCAAATATTCCTGAATCGCCAGCTATATTATGACGGCCAGTTTGCTGAGAATGTATATTGGAAGGGTGCACGAATGCTTCGAATGCGAATGTATGACGGAACGGTGCAACAAATGCTTCGAATGGAATGTATGACAGAAGGGTGCAACGAATGCTTCGAATTCTTAGATCCATTATAGCTGTGCAGACACCGAAACAACGCTATTCGAAGTTCAAGCTCCGAACGATTTGGTCGTTACACTGTGCCGCTCATGTCTGTCAATTGACGAATCTAAAGAGCCGACAAAACTCTTCGGCACGGGACCGACGATGCCGATCGTCTAGAAGATATCGAATGCCACACAGCATCCATTCGCTGGGTGGTTTTCAATATCTGATGCTGTAACACCGTTAAAACAACAACCTGCTACTGCAGGAACAATAAGTTACTCATAGCTAGCAGCCAAAAATATGGGTCAGGGAGGCCTGATGATCAGTTACCCACTGTCATCTGAAAGCAATGACGAAAAACATCTTCAGTGCCTTTTATTACAAAATCCCATCAGAAAAACGGCGCAATGATCAATTGTGATCAAAGCTTTGTAAATTGCTCGAACCTTCCGCTACTGTAGACTGCTTGCACAGAATGGGACCTTTACGCAAACCACACGACGGTAGTCTTCCGTCCAGTAGATTGACGAAAGTGTGTTTCAAAGCACCAACAGTTGCGCGGAACATCTGAGTTGTGTACCGAACCTGAAAAGTTTAGATAACTATGGAGGTATATATCCGCCGCTCGATGTCTGAAGTTGAGTGCCAACGCGTCTCTGCGCTGAGTGGTAAGGCTCGCGAACTCAATGATGAAGCAGAACAAAACCAGAACAATCGTCCTCATTAAGTTGTACCGAATGAAAAATTAGTAATTTTCAAAGATGGCGTTCGACAAGATGGACCTCTCGTAGGTTGAAAGAGATGTGTAAATGATAAATTTGTGAATGATGGACATAGTAAACTCTCGGTAGAGGTAAAGTGAGAACGGAATCAAAATCACCAAATACTTAGTACAAAATGTGCTTAGGTGCATGTATTCCAGCGCTCACAGCGACAGCAACAAAATGGATGAACCTCAAGCGTTGCTTGAACAGAGTGTATACTCTGTTACAGCGGTCACCGAAACATGGCTACATAAAGATGTCCCGGATAGCATGATTACTTCTAGCGGACACGGAGTTCATCGTAACGATAGAACAAACCGTAGTGGTAGGGATGTAGTTATTTTTGCATCCGAATAGAAAAGCTCCTGTCCGATTCAGAATTCTATGTCGACGATTTAGAAATAAAGGCATTGAACGTATCAAGCCCAAAATATGGTTCTTCCGTGCACTTATCGTCTGCCAAGTTGCACACATGAACATGCTCGGCGCCTTGCACTAGCTTTCTATCAGATAACCATTTGAAAATGGCCGGTTGTAATATTAGGAGATTTTAATTTGCACCTTGGAGACTGGCAAGATCTAAAGCTTCTCAAAAATACCAAAATATCCAGTCCTTAAATTAAAGTGGCATAGCTGATACTGGCAAATATGACAAGTATGAGCTTCAACAGCTTGTCTATTTATAGCATGTCAGGAAAAATAATATTTTGGATTTAATTCTTACTAACTGACCGATGACAATTGGTGGAATCGACTGCGGTGAACAATTCTGGGATTTACACACAAATTTTTACTCGATTTTCATATGTATGAACATATATTTTCCTTTGAAAGCGACAATCGACCCCACATTTGGTTTTAAGAAAAGCTGACTTTCAAAAACAGATTCTTTTATGTGTTGATTTTGTTCGATTGATCTGTTCATTGTATGACGTAAACGATATGTGGCGTCTTTTCTATAATGTTTTATTTATTTGGCTGTGAACCTGTTAGTTTCCAAGAAGACCGCATCCCGCTCACCGAAGAAATCGAAGTATACATCTTAATATTCTAATGATTTGAGCATTAAAAAGCGCAACGTTGGATACTTAGTAAACGTACTGGAAAAACTTTTCCAAATATAAAAAGATCGCCAGAAAATAGTCACAAGAAACTTCAAAGTACGCACAAAAATAGGAGAACAAGGTTCTACCATTGCACGACAGAAACGACATTTTTAAGTATATTAATAAGCGTTTATTTTTTTAAATTTGGTGTTGGTGCGTTAAAAACCGCGCCGGTCGAAATACTTATTAAAGATAGCAGTTGCAGCGAACTACTCGGTTCAAGTTTCCCCGATGCATTCGTTACAGATGACGGAAACATGCCACCAATAACTCGCAAATCAAGCCGCCATAAGTTATCTGGATGTCTTTTACGCCACTAAACGCACTATCAGAGTTAAAAATGAACACAGTCATTCGCCGGACGGCCTCACTCAATATTTTCTTCGCATAATAACGGACTCCATCTCTCTTATATATTTGAACAGTAGTGCATTACTGGCGTCCTTCATGATATTTGGCTTCACGCTGAGATAACAGCTATTCATACGAAAAGAGATCCGGGAGACCCACCAAATCATGGACCTATTTCTCGGCTTTCAAACGTTTGATAAAACTAATATAACGAATTATTAACAACCGTTTAAGGTCCTTGTATTAAGCAATTTGCCTCATTTCACCTAATCAGCATGGATTCATCTCAAAAAATATAACGAAACTCAACCTCTTGAAGCAGATAGTTGGGCAACATCTGTTGACACTGAAACGTAGGGCTTTTAACGTAGTATATATTAACTTTGCTGAGGCATTTGATACGGGTTCTCATAAATTGCTGAATAAGCTACACTGTGCTGGTAGATCAAATTATCTATGGCGATGGATCGAAATTTTTTTGACCAGAACATTAGTGTCAAAATAAATAGTAGAGTGCCTGCTAGACATTCAGTTTCGTCTAGAGTTCCGCAAGGCAGTGTACTAGGTCCTACTTGTTTTTACTATAGTCCATGATTACTTTGAATATATTGCCGATCAGATCACGAGAGGTAATCAGAGCAAGGTTACGGGACGAAGAGCTTACACTACGGTATTGGACTACGAATTTCCATCACGAATTATAAACCAGTCTCACAAACTACCTATATGCGTCTTCGCCAAAGCCTCAAATTTCAAAAATTTAAAAACGCTCTTGAAAGCTCAAGCTTTGACAATTCCTTCAGTACGACACAAACCTATGAGCAGATGTAAGTGGAGATTTTGCTCCCTTTCACTTTAAACTTTATTAAGAATACAAAATGCCCGTGTGATTATGTAATTTTCTATTTTAATACTAATTGCATATTGTTTCATATTTATAGTTAATGATTGTTAAGCCATTACAGCAGTTTCCGGCTCGCCAACACCATTTTCGCTGATATCGCTACTACTGCTGCTGCAAAATTTGCTTGTAATAGCTGCTTTTGTTTTTCTTACTAAGGTCTCTTCAAGTTGAGTTACATTATTCTGGTAACTTCAGCACGTTGTTTAATCAGTCGATCAGTTTATCAAGAAATTATACACCAGTAGTAGCGATATCAGCGAAAATGCCGTTGGCGAGCCGGAAACTGCTGTAATGGCTTAACAATCATTAACTATAGGTAATATGAAACAATATGCAATTAGTATTAAAATAGAAAATTACATAATCACACGCGCATTTTGTATTCTTAATAAAGTTTAAAGTGAAAGGGAGCAAAATCTCCACTTACATCTGCTCATAGGTTTGTGTCGTACTTAAGGAAATTGTCAAAGCTTGAGCTTTCAAGAGCGTTTTTAAATTTTTTGAAATTTGAGGCTTTGGCGAAGACGCATATAGGTAGTTTGTGAGACTGGTTTATAATTCGTGATGGAAATTCGTAGTCCAATACCGTAGTGTAAGCTCTTTGTTCCGTAACCTTGCTTGATTACCTCTCGTGATCCTATCGGCAATATATTCAAAGTAATCATGGACTATAGTAAAAACAAAGTAGGACCTAGTACACTGCCTTGCGGAACTCTAGACGAAACTGAATGTCGAGCAGGCACTCTACTATTTATTTTGACACTAAATGTTCTGTTGGAAAAAATTTCGATCCATCGCCATAGATAATTTGATCTACCAGCACAGTGTAGCTTATTCAGCAATTTAGTATGAGAACCCGTATCAAATGCCTCAGCAAAGTTAATATATACTACGTTAAAAGCCGTTTCAGTGTCAACAGATGTTGCCCAATGTATTCTGCTTCAAGAGGTTGAGTTTCGTTATATTTTTTGAGATGAATCCATGCTGATTAGGTGAAATGAGGCAAATTGCTTAATACAAGGACCTTAAACGGTTGTTAATAATTCGTTATATTAGTTTTATCAAACGTTTGAAAGCCGAGAAATAGGTCCATGATTTGGTGGGTCTCCCGGATCTCTTTTCGTATGAATAGCTGTTATCTCAGCGTGAAGCCAAATATCATGAAGGACGCCAGTAATGCACTACTGTTCAAATATATAAGAGAGATGGAGTCCCTTATTATGCGAAGAAAATATTGAGTGAGGCCGTCCGGCGAATGACTGTGTTCATTTTTAACTCTGATAGTGCGTTTAGTGGCGTAAAAGACATCCAGATAACTTATGGCGGCTTGATTTGCGAGTTATTGGTGGCATGTTTCCGTCATCTGTAACGAATGCATTGGGGAAACTTGAACCGAGTAGTTCGCTGCAACTGCTATCTTTAATAAGTATTTCGACCGGCGCGGTTTTTAACGCACCAACACCAAATTTAAAAAAAATAAACGCTTATTAATATACTTAAAAATGTCGTTTCTGTCGTGCAATGGTAGAACCTTGTTCTCCTATTTTTGTGTGAATTTTGAAGTTTCTTGTGACTATTTTCTGGCGATCTTTTTATATTTGGAAAAGTTTCCAGTACGTTTACTAAGTATCCAACGTTGCGCTTTTTAATGCTCAAATCGTTGGATATAAGATGTATATTTCGATTTCTTCGGTGAGCGGGATGCGGTCTTCTTGGGAACTAACAGTTCACAGCCAAATAATAAAACATTATAGAAAAGACGCCACATATCGTTTAGGTCATACAATGAACATATCAATCGAACAAAATCAACACATAAAAGAATCTGTTTTTGAAAGTCAGCTTTTCTAAAACCAAATGTGGGGTCGATTTCGCTTTCAAAGGAAAATATATGTTCATACATATGAAAATCGAGTAAAAATTTGAGTGTAAATCCGAGAATTGTTCGCCGCAGTCGATTCCACCAATTGTCATCGGTCAGTTAGTAAGAATTAAATCCAAAATATTATTTTTCCTGACGGTATAAATAGACAAGCTGTTGAAGCCCTACTTGTAATATTTGCCAGTATCAGCTATGCCACTTTAATTAAGGACTGGATATTTTGGTATTTTTGAGAAGCTTAAGATATTGCCAGTCTACAAGGTGCAAATTAAAATCTCCTAATATTACAACGGGCCATTTACAATGGTTATCTGATAGAAAGCTAGTGCAAGGCGCTGAGCGTGTTCATGTGTGCAACTTGGCAGACGATAAGTGCACGGGAACCATATTTTGGGCTTGATAAAACGTCGAATGCCATTATTTCTAAATCGTCGAACGTAGAATTCTGAATAGGACAGGATTTTTGTATTCGGATGCAAAAATAACTACATCCCTACCACTACGGTTTGTTCTATCGTTACGATGAACTCCGTGTCCGCTAGAAGTAATCAGGCTATCCGGGACATCTTTATGTAGCCATGTTTCGGTGACCGCTGTAACAGAGTATACACTCTGTTCAAGCAACGTTTGAGGTTCATCCATTTTGTTGCTGTCGCTGTGAGCGCTGGAATACATGCACCTAAGCACATTTTGTACTAAGTATTTAGGTGATTTTGATTCCGTTCTCAGTTTACCTCTACCGAGAGTTTACTATGTCCATCATTCACAAATTTATAATTTACACATCTCTTTCAACCTACGAGAGGTCCATCTTGTCGAACGCCATCTTTGAAAATTACTAATTTTTCATTCGGTACAACTTAATGAGGACGATTGTTCTGGTTTTGTTCTGCTTCATCATTGAGTTCGCGAGCCTTACCACTCAGCGCAGAGACGCGTTGGCACTCAACTTCAGACATCGAGCGGCGGATATATACCTCCATAGTTATCTAAACTTTTCAGGTTCGGTACGCGACTCAGAATGTTCCGCGCAACTGTTGGTGCTTTGAAACACACTTTCGTCAATCTACTGGACGGAAGACTACCGTCGTGTGGTTTGCGTAAAGGTCCCATTCTGTGCAAGCAGTCTACAGTAGCGGAAGGTTCGGGCAATTTACAAACTTTGATCACAATTGATAATTGCGCCGTTTTTCTGATGGATTTTGTAATAAAAGGCACTGAAGATGTTTTTCGTCATTGCTTTCAGATGACAGTGGGTAACTGATCATCAGGCCTCCCTGACCCATATTTTTGGCTGCTAGCTATGAGTAACTTATTGTTCCTGCAGTAGCAGGTTGTTGTTTTGACGGTGTTGCAGCATCAGATATTGAAAATTACCCAGCAATGGATGCTGTGTGGCGTTCGATATTGTCTAGACGATCGGCAGTGGTCGGTGCCGTGCCGAAGAGTTTTGTCGCTCTTTTAGATTCGTCAATTGACAGACATGAGCGGCACAGTGTAACGACCAAATCGTTCGGAGCTTGAACTTCGAATAGCGTTGTTTCGGTGTCTGCACAGCTATAATGGATCTAAGAATTCGAAGCATTCGTTGCACCCTTCTGTCATACATTCGCATTCGAAGCATTTGTTGCACCGTTCCGTCATACATTCGCATTCGAAGCATTCGTTGCACCCTTCCGATATACATTCGCAGCAAACTGGCCGTCATAATATAGCTGGCGATTCAGGAATATTTGCGCTAGACAATGTTCTGGTAGCATGCGAAAACTGTGATGCCGCATCACCGGCTGTGCTGCTTCGTTGAGGAATCGGAAGCGGTATTTTTCGACCCCGGACTGTTGTTGCTTTTAACGATTGACTACCGGAAATGGGCGTTGTAACGCTGGTAACTGTTTGATGAGGGGCCGTCGCTGGACAACCAGGCATGTGACCGGTGTTGAATATTCCATTGTCAAATATCGACAAAAATGTTGCGGAAGATGATTATCAATTGTTCGATACTGTTTGTTGGGTTTTAATTGTCTTTATCACGAATTAATAAATGTTAATAGCATATGTGCTAACGGTCTAAACTATTTTTTGGCTTTTCTCATGTAGATTCCTGAATGCAATTATGTTAAAACCAATAATTAATTGGGTTTGGATTGAGATTTAAAGATGGTGTACTTCATATGCTTAAACTTTAACGCCGCATGTCCTGGTGAACGGACTGTTTAAAGAAATTAGCAGTGTGCTTTATTGTGTTATAAATTGCTAAATATATTTCCAGACATAGCTACCAGTTCGGGATATTTAATAAATTGTGGTAGAATTTGTGGTACACCTGCTTTGAAAATTAATTTTCCGCTATGTTTAATGCAATTTCAAGAAAAGCGGCAAGTGTTCAGGTGTTCTGTTCTGAAATGCATAGTCAAAACTCAAAATAATAAAGTTAATACTGGTAATAAATAAATATACTGTAATGGGCGGCGTGGTCTTCTAAAATAGATATATGGTTCTGCCCGGCTTGCACAAACGTACTGATTACGGATGTGTATTTTACTTTGCAAAAGCCGGGATCGACTATGCTAAACGGTACGAGCCGGATTTGACAGTGTGACAGTATCCGGCCTAGGTACACATATCTACAGGTAAATACCGCATTACGTTATTGGCAGACATTTGTTTTCACGACACACCGAGATTAACATCATCACCCGGCACTGTAGTTTTAACAGAAATATCTAAATATTTATTACAGTTTTAATATAACTATAGTTATCGTCTTGCGTTTACATTTAATAGTTTTATCATAGTAAGCCGTGCGTTCAAATATTTGCACGCATAATTGCGACGAGTTTAAACGAATGCGGCAGCACGAGTTCGAAGAAGTTACCCTGCGTAGAAACCATTGAACTTACTTTTGGCTATGTTACAACTGACTTGTAGTATAACTAGTTAACCGTGTATTCAGACATTTGTATGCACAGATTTATTACATGTGCTATACTACAAAGATATTTAAACGCCATTGCTGGTTGAACCTTTTGTTACAGTGACTAATTGGTTACAGTGGGTAATTTTAGTTTGAATGAGAGACTCGAATTTGTGAATAACAGTATTTATTTAGTCACATATCGTAATGTGAGCTTAGGTCGCAGTAATATGTATAGCCACAGGGACAACCCAGACCGGTGCAGGTGAAGGTCCGAATGGGACCTGTCTCCATGAAATAAAGCTGCATCACTGATGTGTGCAGGTGTTTATGGGTTAAGATTGAAAATTTGAGGCAAGGAACTTCGGAAAATCCGACAGTACAAAGGCGCTGCACTAATTTATAACCTTAATACATCTCCAAGAAATGGAGATCGTTTCCTTTTTATATTTTTTAAACTGTAAGACTTGGTACGCATGCAACAGGTAATTTCAACGGCTTTCAGAGGATGTTGCAGTCATGTTATTCCTTAATGGTTCTGCTCGCGATAATGAACTTAACTCTGTACGCGAAACTCTTCGAGCTGCAACATTCAATGACCGGTAATAAACCCTATACTACTACTTCCAAATTGGCAGGACCCGAATTTCGGTTTAAAAATTTTCTACAACTGTGTCGTGATTTGGGTAAAATATTATGAATTGTTTGTATACATTTTGTCACATTATAATATAGAATAAGAAATAAGTTTAATATAAAAAATAAGTTGTGAACGAATTTATGTAGCATTACCAAATTTCTTGACATTCGTCACAGATCAAGCGAACCGTGGTTTATAAACAAGAGCCGTGAAGTGCAGTTCAACTGTTACAAAATTATTGACTTATTAATATTGATTGATTTATTATAATTAATTGATTGATTAATATTAGTTATTGATACTTATTATTAATTATTTATACTAGTAACTAACGTTTGTACTCAGCCGCGGAGCACGGTGTTCGAAAGTGAGGGGGCTCAAAATAGAAACGTAACGGAAAATTGCTGACACCATAAGCAAAAATACTATACATATTTTTATCGATTTTTACTGAAAAGTGTAAGGGGGTGCCCCGCACCCCTCCCCGCTTCGTATTGGCGCGCCCCTGTTACTTATTAATTTTTTGTAATAAATATATATAATATCTATAGTATCCTGTATCTCTATAAATCGGGGACCTCGCTGAAGAGGTCCCCACCACTGCGATAACTTGGGGGCGGCCCCTCCGCCCCCCCTTCCCCGCGTGCTGCACCGCATTTTGTACTTATTCCGTTATTCGAATGTTTTGAAAAAATAAGTGTCGACTCCGTAATTCCTTGCATTCATGCTTTGACTTTATATAAGTTGATTCGAAAAATTTTAAAACTGCGACGAGACACTTGTAACGTTGACAACAGGTATTTGCCATCCCTTAAACTCATGGGCACCCATTTATTATATTAACTATCAATCGAAAATCAGTGAAGCATTATCAAATATAAATATAGAAAGTTCATTAAATTGTGTTTGTGACGAGTACATTGTAGATATTTTGAAGAATTTTACGTTATAAAAAATAGTTTCATCAAAAACACCGAAAGTGGGCGGTGTTATTGTCATCAAAACCTAGCCAGGCGAAATATTGCGCACATACTAAACCGTCTCAAACTGTTGACACAACCTTGGGTCTATATTATCATATAGGACCTGTTCCTTCGTTGAAGTGGGTGTTGTTCCAGTCATAAAAGCACCGCCAGGCGGAATATCGCGCACAAACTAAACCTTCTTAAATGGTTGACACAACTTTGGATCTATATTACCATATAAGACCTGTTCCTATGTTGAAGTGGGTGATGTTCCAGTCATCAAAGCACCGCCAGCCCGAATATTTCGCACAAACTAAACCTTCTCAAACGGTTGACACAACCTTGGGTCTATATTATCATATAGGACCTGTTCCTTCGTTGACGTGGGTGGTCTTCCAGTCATCACAGCACCGCTAGGTGGAATAATGCGCACAAACTAATGCATCGTTTACGTTATAAAGGACCCCCCGTGTGCCAGTTTTGTCCACCCTCAGTGTCTCTGCCTCCATCAAATCTATGGTGTCTTGGGCACCTTAGTGTTTCTGATGGTATATTCAGATAGTATACATAGGCAGTGTACTGTCGGCAATAGTATGGTGTAGACTACACCATAAATTTTATATGGTGTTAGCTACACCATGCTGTTATTTACGCGCAACATATAATGGGTTTGTGTATGGTGTCCTTGACACTGTTAGTAAAAAACAGTAGGTAGATTAACACACTATAGCTACGTTAATGGTGCCTCATAGACCATATTTTGCATTACATAGTATAGGCATATACTGTATACCACTGGATGTTGTGTTCTAGACCATAGCGGAACAAAACTTTCACATGGGAGTCCTTTATAACGTAAACGCCACATAAACATTCTCAACCGGTTAATACGACCTTGGGTCTATATTATCATATGTGACCTGTTCCTTCGTTGAAGTAGGTGGTGTTCCAGTCATCAAAACACCGCCAGGCAGAATATTGCGAACAAACTAAACATTCTCAAATGGTTGACACAACCTTGGATCTATATTACCAGATAATACCTGTTCATTCGTTGAAGTGGGTGATCTTCCAGTCATCAAAGCGCCGCCAGGCGGAATATTGCGCACAAACTAAACATTCTCAAATGGTTGACACAACCTTGGATCTATATTACCGGATAATACCTGTTCATTCGTTGAAGTGGGTGGTGTTCCAGTCATCAAAACACCACCAGGCGGAATGTTGCGGACAAACTAAACCTTCTGAAATGGTTAACATAACCTTGGATATATATTACCGTATAAGACATGTTCCTATGTTGAAGTGGGTGGTGTTCCAGTCACCAAAGCACCGCCAGCCCGAATATTTCGCACAAACTAAACCTTCTCAAACGGTTGACACAACCTTGGGTCTATATTATCATATAGGACCTGTTCCTTTGTTGAAGTGGGTTGTGTTCTAGTAATCAAAGCACCGCCTGGCGGAATATTCAGCACAAACTAAACCTTCTCGAACGGTTGACACAACCTTGGGTTTATATTATCATATAGGACCTGTTCCTTCGTTGAAGTGGGTGATGTTCCAGTCATCAAAACACCGCCAGGCGGAATATTGCGCTCAAACTAAACCTTCTCAAATGGTTGAAACAACGAATGTTCTGTCTATATTATCATATAGGAATTGTTCTGGTTCGTTGTTTGCGACAATATCAATTCGATTATTGATTTTTCTGATATTAATCACTTATACAATAATTATAACGCAAAAGTGTCATTAATTTTTATTACCTCATTTCGTATTGAATTAAGAAACACATTAACAGTACGGCTCAACAATGACTAAAACTAAAAATTTACTAAAACTAAGGGCTCATTTACTAGTGTTTTTTGGTGGTAGCATGTGGTATTTTGGAAGCCACAATATAATACCATCAGCACGACGTGTGTCCAACACATCTAGAGGTTGCTTTCGCTTTTTTCGACATTAGTAAGCAATATGTGATTTTTTGTCAGAGCCGTCAAGCTGTGACATTGTTGTCGACATTGCTTAGGCTCGACATCATAAATGGTGTTATAGAATGGCCATATACAACCGCTTACTCTATGTCTATAGATAAGCATTATTGAATAATCCCATCATTTTATGCGAATATGCAAATACGGATCCAATTTGTAGTCTCGCACGTTGTCGTATAATCGCCCTTCAAACAAGTCGAACCCTCTGCCATGCGAGACTAGTGGTAAACTCGATTGGACCGGTCGGCTTTGTGAGATTTCTGTCGAATCATCGATAAAAAGAATTTTTGTAGAACAAAGTTTTAACTACGTATATTGCTAAGCTGTAATTTAAATCCTTCCTTGTTGTTCATGCCTTTGACGCGCTGTAGTCAGGGTTCGGAGTTCTCGTTTGGCACTTTTCTTTACTGTTATATTTTAGAGATGTTTTCTTTTTAAGTGTTGTACATATATTTGACCATTATCTAAAATCCTTTTATTTTTGGAAAGGTATAAATCGGGGACATAATATACTGCTGTGACACATTTCTTTAAAGTAAACCAATACTCGATTTCGACGCTTACAATTTTCTGACAAAGATTACTTTTCTACAGTTTGAGATCACTTTCACGATTAAACAGAAGTGAATGATTTTAATATTGATTATATTTGAAGATATATCTACATTGTGATAGGGCGAACGTAAATAGTCAATTGTTTTACAACCCTGTGTTCATTATCACATCGCTGCTCTCGACATTACTTTCATTGTCAACTTTCTCCTCAACATTGGTGGACGGGATGCTGAGGTAGCCCCTAATATGCGTTGTTGTGGCCGTTGTGTGTGTTATTATTATCTCATTATATGGTTGGTGGTTATATGGTGGTTATTATTATCTCATATATCATTGGTTTATATGTGTAGCCTATATAAGACTAAATAATTGTTTCAGCGACCAATTGGTTCGAAAGTGACGGCAACGCGCTAGCTTATCTCGAGCACTTAATCACAGTATTTCCACGAAGACATGTAGCCATTAATTTCTTTATCAATTTTGATAAACAATGCACAGATAACACCGCCCGAATAAAATCAATCATGTTCACTGATGTGCGACATAAATTGCTCATGCTAACATTTTATAACATGGGCCGAAAATATGACATCATCGTTAAGAAATAACATTGTCTTGTACCACCAGGTATCGTGTTTAAACAGATGTTATTGTTTTGATTTTACAACTGATGGAGTTATGCTTGATTTTATAGAAAAATTTTATGTCAAAATGCCGATTTTCCTCTATCAAAATCCAACAAATGGGTCTATAGAGCAGCAATAAGTACTCAAATGAAATCAAACTGCGAAAATTTTAATTCAACGGATACCATGGTTTTCAAATTAATGTTGGCGTAAGCATAGACGTAAATCCATGGGGATGCGTCAGGACTTCCCAAAACATTGAACGCCGTGGTCCACTTGACTGGCAGACCATCGCAAGATTCCGGACGATAATAGCACGTGCTGATAATTTCGTCAGTCGTACAATCTCGTCACTGCTAAATTAAAAGCTGAAGTTATATTTAATCCGCACAGAGAAGCTGTTTTATATAATTTCAATCGCAGTCCCCAAATTGCATAATAGCAACCATGCTAAAGCAGTATATGGCAAATAAGTCCAAATGAATAGGGCTCAGCAATTTAGCTGTATTCAACTCGTGCATAGTTCTTCAAAGCATCGATTTAACTAGAACCCCATGATTTCTAACGAATTTACGCCACTGGATACAAGTAAACGGAAGCAAAATTTTAAATCAAAATTGGATGTTTAGGCAATCCCATTCCTTTGTGAAATGCGTTATCATAGCAATAAAAACGCATGTATTGCAATATTTGAGGTCAATCGAGAAAGTGATATTAGAAATTTACGTTGTCCAGTGGTTTTGTAATGCTTCGTCTGTTGCTGCAAATCACACGATCTCAAAACTAGTTTTTAGAAACGCTGTTGTACAAACTCGTATACCTTTTAACCGGTTTTAGCATCTTGTTTGAATATGCAAATGATGCCGTTCAGAGACGATAAATACCAGTAAGCTCTGCGGTTCAGCAATTCAGTAGACTGTTTCGTTTTATCCGCTGGCGGTCAGACCATTTTACAGAGGCGTTCTGCTCGATCAACTGAAGATTGTTTTTTGATTCGTAAAGAATAACTTTACAGTTTGTCTTGGCTACTGATAATGTAGTACTGTAAATATTTTAGTTATACTGATATCATTACTATAAATTAACAATTAATAACGCATTTCAAATGTACAGTTAATGAGATGTAGTATGATTGCGCTGTAAGGCAACGCTCAACTAAATTCTCCAAATAAACCCGAATAATCGAGCTCAACATTCTCAAAAATGTAACTATAGAACAGCTCGACGCATGATAACTCACTCTAATACTTTAGTAATTACTACTAGGTTTTGTTTTAGTGTTAGAAAAAAGGTCAAATTAATTAAACTATGTTTAATAAAGATTAATAAGTAAACGCGTATACGTCAACGAAAGTTATTGCACATTATTTATCATTTTTGCTTCATCAACTATTACGGTCGCGGCTAATTTAGATATTTTTCAAAAGTTAGCATATACAATGGGTTAGTTGTTGCTGCTGCTACGCTTTGGAACACAGTCTGTCAGTTTGTTTGATGCATGCTGTTACTAACCAAGTTATGTAACATAATAAGATAATATATATTTTGTTATTGCGCTTAACTAATTTTGGTCTTTAATGTGTGACATAATTTGTTTAGGAAACAGGGGAACATTCATTGGAGAAGTTGTTAGTTAACATCTTGTAGATATACAGTTCTCTACTCGAGTTGGAAAAAAAATGGTACAAACCCAAATTCATAAACCCAGTCTATATAACAGGCATTCCGTGTACCGTTAGGTCAACGGTGGATGGTCTACTCAATATCAGGCAGATTGAAATCACCTCTAACAATAATGCACGACCAAACATAACCTGCTCCTACTCGGGTAACATATACACGATGAAACTTAATCCAACTCTGATTAGTACTCTGATTAGATTATCAGCAAAATTAAGTCGCGACCGATCTGTTCTAACAACTACTATATATGTTTCCATTTTTATAGTGCGATTTAGAGAATCAATATATCTTACATAATACTTACCGATCTGTATACAGTGGTTGATCCCTGAGATAACCTAATCCTTACCGATGTATTTCGTACATTTTTTCGCTGATGGTTTGCGCAGCTGTAGTTCTATGAGTGTAATCAAAATATTCGTGTTATCATAATATTTTAATGTACGGGTGCGTTTCTGCAAGTCATCCAAAGAAGTCAGAACAGCTTGCCAAAACGATGAAGTCGGCATCGTACACGTTGATTCATGTAAGTATCTTTAGTTTTTGTTAATTTTTTTAATATTTGAATAATAAATAAAAATACATAAAGTATTTTGTTAGAACGTGTAATCAGAGCCGTAAGATTTTGTTTTGGGAAGGACAGAATTCAAGCCAAAAATGGACGCATCATGCATAGTGGTTTCGATGAGCTTTGCCTTAAATTACGTCATAATATGACTGCTGTTTCAGTGCGATGAGGTTGGAGGGCGTCATAACTTTCTAGACTTTACACAGGCGTTCTCCGCAGAGGCACCATTGATAAATTTTTTTCGACACTGTACAAAGGTTTGGACTCCCACTTCTAGATGTACTTAAAATTTTTCGACCCTGGACAAAGGTTCGGACTCCCACTTCTAGATGTACTTATGCTTTGAATCATATGATTATTCAGATTTTGCTAATAAATAAATGTACTGCTTGTAGTATTGTCTAAATCATAGGTGCACGAGATCTGTCGTCTAAAGGGATATATGGTTCCAGAAAGGGTTGGATGCTCGGCCACGGGAACATGATTTTCTTCATTCTCCCAAGTTTTTCCTAGTATTTTTCTCTATTTTCCTCATTTTTTGTTAAAAATTATTTTTGCAATGTGCTACTAATTCATGAAACTTTCGGCGTGTCATCAGCGCGGAGGGTTAGGGTTGGTGTTTGCGGAACTTTTAGGGGACTTCATCCGTGTTAGAAGCCCAACATTTAGGGGTAACCCCATATTCCCTTTGTGCACTTATTGTATTAATTGTTATTTTGCTTCCTTAATACTGCTTAGATTACTTCAGTGCTTCAATGTTGCCCTTTATATCGTTGCTTTATACTTCCTAAAACGTGTCTAAGTTATTTTATCGTTTCTATACTGTTCTGACTACTATCTAATTTGTTTAGCTTTTATGGTTTCCTCTATAATAACTTGTTTACCATAATGCTATCTGAATAATTTCACGGCTTCTGCGATGCCTTTAACACCATCTGCATTATCACTTCGAAGCGATCTATAATACCTACAGTGCTTAATATTTTACTAAAGAGTGTGACAATCCTCAACTTCTGTGCACTGTTAGCCTAAGGCATGGCGCGGTGCGCTTCGAATTGTCCGCTGTATTTCTTTTCGTGACAGTTCAACTGTCCTACCCCGCGTTTCATGAGGAGGCATTTGGCAATTTTCTCCTATGAAAAGCGTGGGACATAGCACCAAACCGACCGTGACATAGTTTTAGATTGGGTGTGAATACGCATAGAATAGAATGCCATGTGCTTCAGCAGTATCTTGTTATATTTGATATTGCTTTATCACATCCATTCTACTTTTAATATATAACACATAAATTTATTATTTTGTCGTTTTCAATGCGATTTTTAAACTGTCTTAAACTGGCTTAACGCTAACAGTGCTCTGTATGTACCTAGGTTTTATTTCGGATAAGTAGCCTTGAAAACGGAATCGCATAAACATAATACTAAGATCGTCAGGTGGCTGCAAGTCAAGAAGATTGAATAAACGACCTTGCACACTTTAATACCCAATTGGTTACAAAGTTGATAGCTGACTACTTAAGAGTTGTTTCACTAACAACAGACTAAATTTTTATGGGTGTCTTAAAATTTGGCTTACACAGGAATATAAACTATTAGCATACAGATAATCTATACATATATCTGTTAATTTTGTAATAAAATTTAGTAAATATCATCAAATATTCAAACTTAGGTAGCTAATTTTGTGTCTTGTGCGAGGCTACGGTTCTGATCGAACCATATCTTAGAACGGCGTTGGTTGATATATGGGTCAATTAACAACTATTTATACCGAGTCGTAAAGTTTATTTTTAGCGTCAGTCAGCTAGTTCGAAAACCAAATTCTAAAACGAGCATCCTCAATGATCGTTTCAGAAAAACTGTTTACACGACACGTTTCTGGTGCACCAGATCAAATTATTTTTGTACATTTTAAACTTGTTCTATTTAGCGAAGGACAACTAATCTCTTTTCATACCGAACAACCGACGAACCTTAACATAAACCCGATGTACGGAACATAAATGTTCTACAACTTAGGAATACGCTTCCGTATTCAAAGACAGGTTTCCTTATTAGTCTGTATACATATACATTTTAGTTTCTTCACTACTAGGTTGCTACATCATTATAAAAGCTCAGCATAAGTAAATAGAATCTATTCACAACATATTATCGTTCTGAAGCTATCTTTAAAAGATACGACTGCCGGATATGCTACATAAAATCATTAGTTCATCAAGTTTACGTCGCTCTGTTGGCTTTGCAACACCGTTTGTGAATGACATAATTGAAGGAACAGCAGCACGACAGTATGTAATCGAATATGTTTTATCAATCATGTAGAAAATTTTAATGTAAACGTAGTGTAAATCAGAAATATTCTCGAATATAAAAGGTTTTACCCTGCGAGATATTGGAAACTTTTTTCCGATTTTTGTGCCTTCTATGATAGTTTCTATAAAAATATTTGTTCTATAAAATATAAATGCTAATCCAAATAGATTGGCATCTATAAAATGCATAGGTCAGGAACTAAACCGTCAACATTGTAATTTATTTCAAAATTTGCTGCTACACGGAGATGAATGACTCTTAAATGTCTAGAAAATATACATATACGAACATATTTTCTAACATTTGTGTTAATATTTGACTGAGTATATTAAAAATCGAGCAGTATAGTATCACGATATTTCATAAACCATTTGTTGTATTATGGCGGTTATTTCCACATAAGATTTTAATACACAGCATATGAACGCTTGGCACACAAACATAATTATTTAAATTGCCTATCATACGGATTTGTTCTTTATGTCCTCTGTTGCAAGTGAATTACAATTCTAAGTGAATTATAAGTGTAAGTTGATTTGTATGTTTTATCAATTTTAAATTGATTTGAGTAATCCGTATGTATCTAAGTTTTGTACATGCGTATTTATGAAACTTTGTGTCATGGTGTTACTTACATCTACAGTACCAACGGTTGCACTGAAATCGGATTTAGAAAAATAGAGTCACTCCTGTCACAGTAAAAGTTGTGCCGAGACAAACATTAAACCTTTGTGCTTTACCAAAAATTATCAAAACTATATTTTATGAAAATGCTTGGAGTTTCATCTGACATGACAAAAATTACATTTAATGGATTTTGGAAATGGTTTTAATCACGTAAGCTTATGCACATTTTAATTATTTCAGATGTTTTTTTATTTTATAGCTGTGATTTTAAAGTTACGGTCTTCCGTTTTAGCCTGTGAAATGTTGTTAGGATGTCGTTAACCTTCATTCTTAAGAGTGATGGTGTATGAGATAATTGATTTAAACATTACTGTCATACACATATGTTTCTGGTATACAGTGCATCGTATTAATGGTACCCTACAGTCAGCGAATTTTATTGCTGTGTTACACTATTCGAATTCGGCGTGAAACTGTTCGCGAACAAACCATATTGTGTTCGCGAAAATTATCCAAATTTCTGAGAACGAAAATTTTTCGATTTGATTGTGACGTCACTTTTGCATTAAATTTGCTCGCGAACACTGAATAATCTAAATTTAAGTGATAACGCATCAAATAACGGAATTTCTGCAAATTGAAATCGCCGAAATTCGGCTCGATCACAAGGTCTAATTTCTGGCACTTGAATTTGATCTTGCCAATTTTCATTTAGAGAAAAACCGAATGAAGTTAAGCCTGTTTCCTGTAACAAGGGTTTGTGATTCCGTATCGGTAATGACAAAATACGATTATTGGCGGGGTCACCTAAGCTTTACCTACGCAATGCTGTCTCAACACACCTTAAAATACAATAACAATACAAAACAATAAACTTTTTAGCTAAAAAATATAATAGAATTTAAAGTATTCAAATCAAACATATAGTACGGCAGTAATAAAATTAGGCACAGAAACGCGAAAACTTTGTGGCTTCGTACCATATCTTGTGTTACAATCTGTTCTTAATATTAAGTGCCATGATGTGGGCATGACTTGTGATGCACAATGCAGTTCATGAAAAATTCATGACATTTTTTACTTCTTAAAGGTACTTTAGATGGAATAATTCTGATAAACTGATGGACAATGCTGTTGATAAGTCACTGATTTACTAGATGATACGCAGAGACTGTTATGGTGACAACGCAGTGTCTCAGGAAGCGACACAATAGTATTAATTAAATTCTAAAGTCAAATTATCGCTAGCTAAGTAATTTAACAATATCCGATAAATAAAATAGCTGTTATGAAAAATGTTGTTTTAATTATAAATATTATAAAAAAAGTGAATAGTTGCTCGCATCAGCCCTTAACTATCTGAGAAGCGGCCAGTTTTATTTTTGGACATTTTTAGACATATTTTTGTAAAATTTATGACATACTATTGGTATAAATATACAATCAGAAACGTATGTGTAACTAAAAACTTACTCACCCTCATTTCTTTGTAAGAACATTACATTCACGCACGGCATTCCGTGCGCAACTTTAAAGTTATGCACAGAAAAATGAGTGTGTTTTATTTACGCCTGTGTCTGTGCTGGTACTTTTTGTTGCTCATAGCAAAGAGTTCGTCGCTCGTAAGTTACGCATTGTTTCCCGTTCGTGATACGATTTCTGAATTTTGTACATTTGGCACTGTGCAGTTTGTACGGCTCAAAGTTCCTAGAAATTTGCTAATGTGCGACCAAACGTAACCTGCGCCCACTTACAATTCTCTTTTGTAAAACAGGATGTCGAATCCATATCTATTGTTACGGAACAAGTAAGAAATAAATGCATTTCACTGCTAGCCTAGAAGTGTTGATTTGTAATCAGCCAATAACAGTTCTATGACGATTATAAGATTTCAACGGGAATTTGTCTCTGTTCGTGAACAAATTCTTTCTAAATGCGACAGAGCAAAACGGGGCCTGCACTTTGTCAGTGATTGTTCGCGAACATAGCCATTTTCGTTCACAATTTCAGTGTTCGCGAATAGTAAATGGCCAATTTTTGCATCTGAAGATAGAGTTCGGTAAAGCAATTATTTTTTCAAAGAACAAAATAGGATGGTCAATGGCCGTAGGGCAAGTTTAGTCGTGCATAATTTCTCAAAAGTTTCCGATTTTTGGCTAAAAGACAGCTTATATAGATCGGTTACTTACATTTATTGTTACAGACTGGAACTTTAGAATGGGAACATATTGGTTACAAATATTGTTTACTACATTTTTAACATATCCTATTTTTGTTGGCGAGTCTAATCTTGCTTGCGCCAACAGTCAGTATCATTTTAAACTACACAGTACATTATTTATAACTGAAAAATTATCTGCTTTAAATATTATACTTGAAATTGGCATCAATGTATCATCGACATTATTCTGAAATTATTTGAACAGGATGGGTCAAGGTGGTCTCTACTTAAACAACAGTAGTATCATCGACATTATTCTGAAATTATTTGAACAGGATGGGTCAAGGTGGCCCCTACTTAAACAACAGTAGTATCATCAAAAATTATTCAGAAATTATTTGAACAGGATGGGTTAAGGTGGTCTCTACTTAAACAACAGTAGTATCATCGACATTATTCTGAAATTATTTGAACAGGATGGGTCAAGGTGGCCCCTACTTAAACAACAGTAGTACCATCAAAAATTATTCGGAAATTATTTGAACAGGATGGGTCAAGGTGGTCTCTACATAAACAACAGTAGTATCATCGACATTATTCTGAAATTATTTGAACAGGATGGGTCAAGGTGGCCCCTACTTAAACAACAGTAGTATCATCAAAAATTATTCGGAAATCATTTGAACAGGATGGGTCAAGGTGGTTCCTGCTTAAACAACAGTAGTATCATCGACATTATTCTGAAATTATTTGAACAGGATGGGTCAAGGTGGTCCCTACTTAAACAACAGTAGTATCATCGACATTATTCTGAGATTATATGAACAGGATGGGTCAAGGTGGTCCCTACTTAAACAACAGTAGTATCATCGACATTATCTCGAAATTGTTTGAACAGGATGGGTCAAGATGGTCACTACTTAAACAACAGTAGTCCCGCTCGGATTAACAACATCTAGGCCTTCAAAACTGTGCTCGTTTATGTGAAATTCTCGGCCCTTGGTATGTTCGTTGATGGTTTCGCATAAAGAAGCATAAATTATAACCATGATTATCATGGTTATAATTTATGCTTCTTTATGCGAAACCGCCCCTGGCTACGCCCCTGCCATGATATATTGAGAGTTGAGTGTTTATTCAAATTGCAGAAGTTTATCTTACTTCATCGTTTACGCCTAGGAGCGTCGGAAAATGTGTGAGAGAGACGGCGGTCCTGACTTTGGACTGGGGGATAGAAACTTAAATATCCGTCGCGGACTTCCTAAAAGAGTGGATCTGAAAAACGGATTGGGAGTTTATATGAAAAATCCCGCGTACGAATACTTATATACATTTTTAGCCATATTACGTACAAAACTAGCGAAAACACGTTCATTTTTAAAAATACTTATAACCGGTACCCTGACTTTTGAAAAAGTTGCAACTGGTGTGCTTGCCCACATTTGCTTTTATACAACGGTTTGTTACATTAATTGTTAACATGAGTAAATTTTAAACTTTTTTATGTTCCGCTTGCTTTAGTTTGTAATTTTCCACCTTCGTTAAGTCTTCCCAATAAGCCACTGGATCACTCTAGGTAATATCGAATATTCTGAAATTAATGAAAGCCGAACTCGAAACACAAGTCAAACATGATTAATTATTATAACACGGGTGGCTTTGGAAATGGTTCCTGTTTTTCCACTTTTCCAATTGATTAAAAGTGTCACAGAATATAATATTTTTCGCCGGAATATGTGTTTTATTGCAAATTGGATAAATCATTTTACAATATTAGTGGAATTGACGTAAACACTTAATTAAACTCTGTTTGTTAAGCCAACATATCGACAGTGTATAGGTAAGCACATACCACTGTAGTTCTCGGTAAGTATATGGGCAATTGAAATTACTTTATTTCTTGACGGTATGTCGTGGTGTTTTTGAAATAATGTTTAATCAGTAAATTATTCACTAAATTTGATATAGAGTGATTTGTGATCGGATAAAATAAATATCAGAGAATTATCTAGAAATGATCAATATTTAATTTCTGTTTTGAACTGTTGTGCTTTCGAAATATCACATAAATACATAGTTAAATTATTAAAGTTAAGTTTCAATATTGAGGTCAACGTTCGATGACGGCAAAAAGACTTTTGATATTTAGCTCGGAGCTTGCCTATATACCATATGCCGCTGTCGCTGTTTTGTTATGCTTGCATATTTAGCATAAGCAGTATACTTTTCGCATAATTTGAAGTTTTATGTA
>JASANE010016345.1:0-19225 GCA_030248225.1 Trileptium ribeirensis | reverse complement strand
TTCTTCGTTCGAGTTGCGTATTGCTGTGGACTTCGAACCATCTCAGTCTTACTAGATGGGCAACCATCGAAAGCGAATATTTGGAGTACTTCAGAATTCAATTTGTACCGGCTGAAACCTTTCTCATATACCTACTGAAGCATGAAAGCCATTTGAGCTCCAGTATCCACTAGTCCACGTAGTTTGTATGAATCGATTTGTATATCAACATAGAAGCATTATTTAGCTGGATGTGCTAGCATTTCTACTTGGGGCAACGAAACTCGCATGTCGTCATGGAGTTCGAATTTCCCTCGCGGTACCTCTAAGCTGGCCATCAATAATTCAACAAAACTTCTAGCGGCATCCGTCAGTTTGTTGCGTAAAATTCGGAATTTATCAATTGAACCGTCTACACCTGCCAACTCTAACTCAGTTTCCAACCGACTAAACTACGTGGTAAAATCTGAATTACCATCTACCTCTCAACATTAACAGGTTCTTTCGGCGGCGGTACATTAATCACAATAGGAGGCATAGCAGACGCAGCCGCAGCAACAAGCACGGGTGCAACAACCACATCGTCAGCTGTTTGTGTTTGGCCCGAGTTCTCTTGGTTGCAGTATTTTTCGTGCGACGCTGCGCGGCTATATATAAGCACATGCGAATTAAAGATTTAGGAACCAAAGCCTCAATTAAACGGGTTTATTTTTTATGAAAAGGTTAGACATACATATATATATATAATGCATTGGCTTTCACGTAGTCCTTTATCGTTACACTATTTTTAGCCACTCCTATTTTACTGGTTCGTTTCCGCAATAATTCTGTTGTAACATAATATCAGCTCTAATTTTCTCTCTAAAACCCTTTAGTTTTCAAGTTATCTACTATTCTACTTGTACTCTTTTGAGATTAATGTAGAGGCCCCGGTAGCAACACCCGCCATTCTCTTAACTACCTGAGCCTAAGACCTTGGATTAATTAGATATTAACCCCTATCTCATGTAACATAATATCAGCTCTAATTTTCTCTCTAAAACCCTTTAGTATTCAAGTTATCTACTATTCTACTTGTACTCTTTTGAGATTAATGTAGAGGCCCCGGTAGCAAACACACCGCCATTCTATTTAATTACCTGAGCCTAAGACCTTGGATTTAATTTAGATATTAACCCCTATCTCATGTAACGACATCCCGTAGGAATGCACTAGTGTTATTTTAAGAACTATGATGTGACGATAGCAAACACCCTAGTTGGACTTTGTCTGCTCGGGTCCTCCGGCACCCGGTAGGAATGCGATGTGTTAATCGAGGAACGTAGCCAGCTTAAAGTCGGTCGTTCTAACGCCACGACCAGAACTCGCCCCTGACACTCAAGAAGTTTACCCCTTGTGAAGCTCGCAACGATGGATGCTCAATATGGGCTGACTCCATCCCGATAGGAAGCCTAGTGTTATTTTAAGAACTATGATGTGACGATAGCAAACACCCTAGTTGGACTTTGTCTGCTCGGGTCCTCCGGCACCCGGTAGGAATGCGATGTGTTAATCGAGGAAGTAGCCGCTTAAGTGGGTCGTCCTAAGCCACGACCAAACTCGCCCCTGACACTCAAGAAGTTTACCCCTTGTGAAGCTCGCAACGATGGATGCTCAATATGGGCTGACTCGATCCGATATTGAGTTTGTCTATATATTAATATAGTTATCTGCCACTGTATAACACACTCTGGTCTTACTTCTTTTAGCCCGAACACCTGTTTTTCATTTGGGAAACTATTATTACTACTTATAAAATGATATATTATTAACCCTCTGGTCTTACTTCTTTTAGCCCGAACACCTGTTTTTCATTTGGGAAACTATTATTACTACTTATAAAATGATATATTATTATACTTACGTATGTGTGCAGTGTTTGGTATTCTTGGAACGCAAAGCAACAATAATGGAATCAAGATCATATACCAAAACCAATAAATCCAGCTAAAACCCTATTCCTTCTTTGCGTTCCGAGCTAAATTCCTTAACAACCATGCCGCAGGATTGGATATGCAGAGCCTGTAACCCAAATCAATAAAAATAATAAAAAACGTTAATACACGGTAACGCAACAATTCACGTCGCAATATAACTGTATTTCGTAATCATGACAAGATGCAAAACCTCACTATAGCTAACATTTGAGAGTACTTCAGCTTGACGTGTTCATAATGGGGCGTTTACATTAAGTTGTGTACAAAATGACTGTCTGGGGTTTCCGCATATAGCTTTTCTAGACACCCCGGACAACTAGAGGAGTCTTACGTGACTGCGAGGTTTTGCATGAACAGTCTGCGCTGACTATGAATTTTGTCCGATAGAGTCTCCCGCGACTATAGCTAAAACACGCGCCAAAATTTGAATTTCTTATCTTGGCGTCTGTCAAGAATTGTACTTGTCCAAAATTTGAATCTTTACACAATGTAGCGCTGCCAAAATTTGAATTTCCCGCCTCGGCAACTGTTAAAATTTAAATTTCTACCGTTATAGTATAAATCAAAACATTAACCGCATAAATCAGTGCGCCAGGACACTATAGTCTGTCCTATATAGTCAGCCTAGACTAGACAGATTATCCAGAGAGCTACATACGGCTGCAAGGAAAACACGTATAGCTAGCTCGTGCTATAGCAATGTCCATTGAATCCACTTTGATAGCCGGACAAGACTAAGTCAGGCTGCACTCAACTTATCGTAAACGAGTCATAAATTCAATAATACTCGTACTGGCGATTAGTACACAACTACCCGATCTAAAAACCAGGGAGTAACCGGAATTCCGGTCCCGGCGAAAATCGTGTTCCGGTTGCGGTTCCAACAAAGGGCAAAAACCATACCGGAACCGGAATTCCGGTTTAAAAAATTTATTTGAAATTTTCCACGTTTTTTGCTTCATCCTGTAATCCAAACATATGTAATATATATTATACAATGATCAAGCTCCAACACAACCCAGCAAAAGAAAAGATTAACTAACCAATTCGTCGTGTGAAACCTAAGCAGGGCACATAATTTGAACAGGAATTTTTCATAATAACCTGCAGGAGTTTGTTAAATCAAAGCCAGGTCGATGCTTGTAGCAGCTATTTCACAAATTCAGAAGTCTGCGGGGTACGTTCGAATTATACCGGTCCAACTCGGTCACAGAGTATGGCTTACGTAGAAGTACTTAGCCTATGCTTGGCTAACATAAATTGCGTCAAGCACCAGCCGGTGTGCTTTAAACATTGTAAATCAGGTGAAATTGAGGTAACGTTATCTGCAACGCAAGCAGAAACTGCTTCCTTGGCAATCAACTGTATTTATTGAAACTGTGCGAGCAGCATCACAGTGTGTCTCATTTATAGCATTCTGATTAGAAAGTTACCATCATTATCATCTAACTGACGGGCACTGTTTGTCCAACGCTAGCCTAAACAGTGTCTCTGACCACCAGGGAATAACCGGAACCGAAATTTACCGGAATCGGAACCAGCAACCGGAGCCGTTCATTTAAACCGGATCCGGAACCTGAACCTGGTCTTCGAAATTTATATATAGTAAAACAGATGATGGAAGAAATTAAGGTATAGTGGATTTAAAATGCATTAAAAATAACTTTTACATTAAACTTAGTGTATTGCGATGGTATTATTGCCTTTCTGAAACTTTAAAGAGACTGAGGAAGCTGCTAATGTTTATTTATCAATTAAATATGTCGGTTTTTGGACATTCAGAGCAAAAAATGTCTTCCACTATACACCATTGCGTATACTGCGTCAAATCGAATGCGCTTACAAAGCTTGGAGCGTAGAATACACACTTTCGCTCTGTCTCCAGTCGCCTACCCTTACTACACATACGTTTGTTGCATGTTCTTCTGTAGGAAACTTAAAATTATTGGTTTATATGATTCTAAGAGAAAATAATAGATAGAATTTATTTTTATGATCAGTGGTCAGAGACGCTGTTTAGGCTAGCGTTGGACAAACAGTGCCCGTCAGTTACATCATAATGATGATAACTTTCCAATCAGAATGCTATAAATGAGACACACTGTGATGCTGCTCGCACAGTTTCAATAAATACAGTTCATTGCCAAGAAAGCAGTTTCTAGCTGCGTTGCAGATAACGTTAGTTTACTTCAATTTAGACTGATTTACCAAGTTTACAAGCGCACTGGCGGGTGCTTGACGCAATTTATGTTAACCAAGCATACCCTAAGTACTTCTGCGTAAGCCATACTCTGTTACCGAGTTGGACCGGTTTAATTCAAACGTATCCCACAGACTTCTGGGTGTGTAAAATAGCTGCTACAAGCATCGACATGGCTTTGATTTAACAAACTGCTGCAGGTTATTATGAAAGGTTCCTGCTCAAATTATGTGCCCTACTTACGTTTCACACATAAAATTGGTTAGTTAATCTTTTCTTTTGCTTGGTTGTATTGGAGCTTGTTCATTGATTAATGTATACTTATTACATATGTTTGGTTTACAGGATGAAGCAAAAAATGTGGAAAATTTCAAACAAAATTTTTAAACCGGAATTCCGGTTCCGGTATGGTTTTTGCCCTTTGCCGGAACCGCAACCGGAGCACGATTTTCGCCGGAACCGGAATTCCGGTTACTCCCAGCTGACCACTGATCAGAAAATTACCTTCTATCTATTATTTTATCTTAGAATCATATAAACCAATAATTTTAAGTTTCCTACAGAAGAACATGCAACAAACGTATGTGTAGTAAAGGGAGGCGACTGGAGACAGAGCGAAAGTGTGTATTCTACGCTCCAAGCTTTGTAAGCACATTGGATTTGACGCTGTGTACCGCAATGGTGTATAGTGGAAGACATTTTTTGCTCTGAATGTCCAAAAACCGACATATTTGATCGATAAATAAACATTATTAGCTTACTCAGTCTCTTTAAAGTTTCAGAAATGCAATAATACCATCGCAATACATTAAGTTTAATGTAAAAGTTATTTTTAATGCATTTTAAATCCACTATACCTTTATTTCTTCCATCATCTGTTTTACTATACATAAATTTCGAAGACCAGGTTCCGGTTCCGGTTCCGGATCCGGTTTAAATGGACGGTTCCGGTTCCGGTTATTCCCTGCTAAAACATAAGTAAAATCAAGCTAATCTTCTTACAGTTAAGACTAGCGTAGTCAGGACTGGCTAGGGGTTGCCTGCCATTCCTAAATTATCTAAAATCTATAGCTCTACTTTTTCTGCTAATAAATTTGTCTGATACATTTATAAGCATAAAACTTTTCACAACTTCAATAAGAACAATGTTGTTGCGTTCCCAGTTCAATTTCATATTGATACAAATTAACTGTTTTCATGTTGCGACTATAGTAACTCTAAGGTGCTTCCAAAATTCTTCATGCTTCTCAAATTCTCCATTATCCAGTACATATGATTAAGAATAAACCTTAGACAAAGACTGCGCCAAGGCCTTTGACTAGTGAATGGTAAGCCTAAGACAAAATCTAAGCCGTAGAACAAATCTATAACTTAGGTTACAATTAAGCCATTAGACTAATCCGAAAATGAGGTGTTTATTGTCTAGTGAATGAACGGCCCATGTAACCGGATTTATAACCTTAGAAAAAAGAATAGGTTCGAGCGAGGGGTTCGTGGAGCGGCAGCTCCCCGACCTAGGCTTACGCTTAGTACATGGCTCATATAGAAACCTTAGCTTAGGCCAAGACTAAGGCTTAGTATATCGACAACGGCATAGCATTCATTTGATTTCCGCCCCTAAAGATTTACATTGGCCGAATGAACTATGCTCATATCGTGTGAACAGCGTAGATTGTTACAATTCCCAAGATAGTTTGAAATTATTAGTTTGAGAAATATGAATTCTATAAATTGCTGACAAAATTTAGGAGTGCAGGAGAATTTGGGAAATTGAAATTTTATGGTAACCGCGGGAAATTGGGATGCCCTGTCTTCGCTGGTGCCTTTTTCACAATTAAAATTTTCCAATTTCTATTCCAACCTTAGGCCCGGCTTCCACTTCCGCCTAGGTACTCCTTGTAATTCTTGCTATGCGTGTGCTATGTAAGAAGCCTTACATATAAAATGTTATCGAATATGGGTCACTAGCTACGTATTTATCATATATATACAAAATATGCTAAAACTCATATATTTTCCAAAATTCACCTATTCCCATATACATTCCAAAACCTAAATTTATCACTTAAAAACTATCTAAAATACACTTTTTCTTTTCAAACACCCTATTTTCTACAACATATCCCATAATCACCCACCCTCTTTGATCAAAACCAAATTAAACCCAAATTCCACTTTTTCTCAATTTTCCACTTTTGCAATCAAAATTCAAACTACCCTCATTCCTCTAAGACTTAACCAATCCCACTCAAATTTTCATATCTATTTCCCACAACTATGCCTATCCACATATTCAACCCTCTCTTTTCCCATTTTCTTATTTCCTATAAATTTTCTTTTTCTTAAAATCTCAATTTTTCCACATTCATTTCAAACTTTCTACTAAATCTGCCCTTAAAATTACACTTATATAACGAATATGTTATATGTATCTAGATGCTGTGGTAATATTGTTACGATACAGGGTATCGTTCTAACCGTACAGGGCGTTGCATATTATTCGTAAATATTTACTTGTTTCGATATTGCATTTGGATTTAGTATTATATAGATAATTATGATGGATGTGGTTTTTCGGTGGTGAAATAATGAATTAGCTAATTTTCGATGTGTCACTATAAATTGATGGATGATGTACAAAGAATTTCTATGTTTGAAGATTGCGTTTGAAGTCGTGTTACTTTAATGAATAGACATTGAATGTTACGCGCTGGTGAAATGGCGTCATAGTTAATGTTTTTGGTATTTTATACGTGGAATTATAATATGCGAAGGGTTTATATTGTTATTCAGTCTAGCTATAGAGCTGTAGCGCTCTTTAGCGTGGATCTAGCCCCTAGAATTATTTTCTATAGCGGTCGTTGAGTTTTTCTGACTTTTTGGTTTATTAGCTAATCGAGATATGTTTGATTGGAAGTTGTGGCGAGTTTTTCTTGATTTGGCTTAACATTTAACCGTCATACGTATTCAAAACTATCACTAACATATTGTACGTTCGATCAGGTCTACACTGGCGGTTAGCTAGATATTACCCACAACGTTCACCCTTGGGTTACCTGTTTCTTATGTAAAGTTTTTAGTGCTGAACTAAAGTGGTTATGTGGCATTACAAGTTAATTGGAGGGTCATCTGGTTGATCAATAATTACAAGCAGTAACATCGTATGTTAATTGTGTAATAATCGTGGATGTCGTAGCGTAACGTGACGTAGCGTGTCCATTGGACAGCAAGCCCGATTCAAACAGTTGCATGTTCTGAAGAGTGTGTCGTTAAGTTACGAGATGATACTGCGCTGCGTTAACGAGTAAATAGTTACTATTCACGGACTATCATTGCTGTCATTGAAAAGCGAAATAAAACAGGACTATTAATGGTTCGCAGCGGCGTTCCACAGGGGCCTGTATTAGGTCCGGTGTTATTCCTCTTCTATATAAATGATCTTACAGACAACATCGCTGGCCACATCTGGAATTTCGCTGATGATACATGTCTTCTTCATCACATTGCTCGCAATAACCCGTTAGTTCACACGATTAACCTCCAACATGACCTTGACTAGTGCGGTGACTGGGCTGACCAGCCAGGAATGTCTTTTGCGTTCTCTAAATGTGCTGTCTTGCACTTCGGCCGAAACAACCCTGCAGTTGAATACCGTTTGGGCGGTGAATACATTCCTACTAGCAATTGCGAACGTTACCTTTGTATAATGTTGTCTTCTACTCTCAAGCCAACACAACACTGCCGTAAATTAGCCGCAGAGGCTCATCACGTAATCTCGCTAACATATCGGGCATTTGGCACCCTCGATAAGAAAACGTTCCTTTTGCTCTAGTATGCCTTGATTAGGCCAAAACTGGAATACGCCAGTCCTGCATGGTCACCTTACTACCGACGCGATATTAATCTTCTCGAACAACTGCAGCGTCGAGCAACTGGACTTGTACGTGGAGCAACTAATATGCCATATCTTGACCGACTGCGATATCTTTCTCTCCAAACACTGGAAACCAGGTGTTACCGAGCAGATCTAATTTTGACTTACCAGCTCCTGCACGGCCTTCTTCATTACGACTACAGGCGTTTCTTCCACTTTGTGGACGACAACCGATTACGCGGGCATAAATTGAAACTGGTAAAGCCCAGGGCTCGAGTCAATGCACGACTTTACAGTTTTGTCCTACGTGTCGTCAGACCTTGGAACGCTCTGCCGCGGAGTGTGGTGCTGCACTGTCGTTGCAAACATTTAAGAGACGTCTTCATGTCTCAGGTGCACTACCAGAGCTCTAACACTCTCCTCGTCCGTTTGTGTAACTTGCTTTCAGTCCAACGTCACTGGTGCCCTGCTGGTTGGGGACGAAATACCGGTGGTGGGATATCATCAACAACCGCGCTGTGAATACAAAGTTGTTCCATGGCTCCCGCGATCCTGGTTAGATTTAGGCTAGACTTAAGAGCTACTACAGCTGTTGGGTTGTTCTCGCAGTAGGAGACAGTGTGATTGTTTCTTGCTAACACCACTTCTCTGGCACCCCACACCACGAACTCGTGTACCCCAGCCGTTAGTGTAGTATTAATTGGTGGCCTGAATCGTGATTAAGCTGTATTTTTGGTGTATTACAGCAGTTACTGGGTGTCGGAGCGCTGCGTAAGCACGAAGATACACCGCCGTAAAAGAGACCAAGCTCCGACATTCCCCTCAAGAAAACTTGGGCCAAAATCCCTTACACTAAGGCATTTAAAATGTGAATTCAGCATAACATCTTTCAGTAAATGCATAGCTCGTTATGTGGTGTCAATGTTGCATGTCATTGGTTATGTAGGGTGTCCGGAGGCTGCTAGGGTTCAAAACCCTCTAAATTCGGGTTTATTTTTTACGTATTTACTGTGTTGAGGCCGATGCCTTTTTCTACACCTATAAATTTTTCAATTCTCGACTAATACCACGAGGGCCGGCCTCCATTCACCTTGGTACTACCCTGTCATCCCTGGCATGATATATGAGCGCATAAATACTGTTATATCTTTTTAAATTCAAGGGCAGGGGTTGCATGGGGATTTTCCTTATGTCGGCTATCGGAATTTAAAAGGGGACGGGATTCGTCACCGAAGGGTTGTGTGGATCGAGGTGTGGCCAGTAGAATGCCGGTGGGACGCTTGGTATGGCGCGCTTCTTTCTTTTCGTGAGTGGTATTAGTGCCCTATATTTCTCGATGCGGCGTGATCTTGCTCAGATCTACATGCTCGAATTCCAGATATTGTGGCAACAAACACGGATATAGAATGTTTATCATAACACGATAAAAGCTTAGGCACTGTTATCACCGTAGCTCGCTTGAGACAGTATGCTTCGATAACCGTATCAGAATCATCGTACTCTTTTCAGTGCTCGTTTCTAAAAGCCTCTGCACTATTCTATAGTCCCGTATTTTAGCTCACACAGGCTTCTTACTAGTTTTTCAATAATAACTGACTGAGCTCTTGTAACCAAAACTTCGGTACCTTCTTTCGCACCAGATTAATTTCAGCTCACGCTAGTACTTCACCTGTTTCCTTGCACAGTCTGACTCCAATTATTGCACAGTCTGACACTGAATTTGCACAGTCTGACGTTAACTTTCACGATGCACTTCGACCACTGATTTCGGTGTTCTTGACAATCCCTATCTAGTACTTTAGTTCTTAGGTTAAGTTAAAGCTACCGACTACTTGACCTAGCCCTTATCCAAAGCTATTATTTAAAGGTTACATTTAAGCGATAGTGGTTATGGTTTACTTTATCATTTACGTTACTAACGTTATGGCTTTAACACAACACACTCCAGGACGGAAAGTGCACCGCGCGATTATGTAATTATTCTTAACCTAGGCCCCAGATTTACGCTAATAGTGCCAGTTATATTACACAGGCCGACCCCGGGCGGAAGCCAGACCACGTTATTAAAGCTGCACAGTAGCGGTCGACTACTATGCAGTTGAAGTTTGCTCAGCGTATGCCCCCGGACGGATGGCGATACCGGTATTTAGGTAAGATGCTCAAGATTTTGGTCGTCCGAAGCAATCCCCTTACTCGCCCTGTCTACTCAAGAATAATGCTCCCACGTCGACGACCCCGGGCGGATGCCAGACGACGCAGTTACCCTACTAATATTTTCGAGTCCCACCTGCACTCTCGCCCTATTTGCCACTCACTCGACACAAGAGGACCGAAATTTTTAAACTATTACTAAGCGTAACACGTTCTACTAACTAACGCCCCTACTAGACTTATGGCCACCTCTACTATTTTATAAGGAAAAATAATATTACTACATAAAATGATAATAGGAATAAGGTTACTTATTTGTATCGCCACTCACTACTCTTCTCCTAAGCTAAACCTTTCTCCACTCTAGCACATGTAATCGAGTCATAGGCCACGCATTCTTTGCGTTTTCCAATAAAACAACCGTTTTCGTGAAACCAAACAGGAAACCCGAGTATAGGCGTTTCCTGACCTTAGAATCGCTTGTCCATTGGGCTAAGGGCCGAGTATAAGCGCCTTTCCACTCGGACAACTCTATCACTATAATCAACCGGCGACGTATAAATACTGTCCTTCAACACATGTAAGCTCTCTACCAGCAGCATAAAACTATTATGAACACGAGTCGAAAACAATATTAGGTAAGTAACTGGATAAAGAAAACAACAAATCATAATATAAATATTCGCGAAGCTCTTCCAGATCAATCGGCGAACTCTTCCAGATCTCAACCTAGACTGAAACTAAAGGAAAATTAAACTTAACGTAGACCTAGCTAGTAAGAAAAACAAGTAAGTTTTATGCAAATTAGGAATAGACAAAAAAGTAAGTTTTAAATTTTTAAAACTTTGATAAACCAAACTTTTGATGGAGCGATATAATAAATATTTTAGTGAAAAATCGTAAAAATTGGGCTTTTAAAATTGGGAATCCCCTGGTAGCCTAATAAACCCCCGATAATTATGTGAAAATTTTTATATAATTTGTGTGCTAAATTGTGAATAGCTATGAATTTAATATAAATATATAAAATATATTTATAAACTATATATTTCCTAAATTTTTCTCAATTACCTACGTATCTCAAAACCTAAATTTTTCATTTAAAATCTATTCAAAAACGTTTTCTTTCCCAATACCCTTTTTCCTAAACCCTATTTCATATTCACCCAAAATTTCAATAAAACCCAAAATTAAGTCCATTTTTCTCAATTTTCCACTTTTTCAACCAAAATTCAAACTACCCCCTCTCCCCCAAAACTCAACTAATAAAGCTCAAATTTTAATATCTTTTTCCCATAACCTTATATATACATTCATATATTTAACGCACTCGTTTACCCTTTGTCTACTTTATACTAATTTTACATTGGATTAAAATTCCAACTTCCTCCATTTCTCATATTTTTCAAATACCTCCCATTGACCCAAAACTTAACTCTCACTCCTTAACCTTATAATTCAAACTCCCCTGTCTACCCCCTTCCTTATATTAAAATTTCACATATAACCTCTTCCTAGTTTGTTATAAACCAAACCCCGCATCCCAACCCCATTTATTCAAACTTTCTCATTTTTTTCAATTTTCAACTAATTCCCCCTCAAAACTATATTGTATAGTAATTATATTTTAAATATCTCGTTGTTATTGTGTGCAGTGTCTACCGTTTTAGCCTATTGGCGTTGCATCTTATTGCAAAATATGGTACACATTAAATATATAATATATATACCCCATCCGTCACATTAAATTTGCATTCCTGAGCTTTCCGAGCCAAGAAATATTGCCTAAGAAATGAGCCAACGTAAAACTTCAAAATTTATAGCCGAGATCTACTAACATTGAAGTGGACCTACAGGCGAGCCCAATCGAGCCTTCAAATGTTTGCACATTTTTAGTTCTAGCTAATATACATAAATCTAGGGCGACAATTTTGTATTGTGCTGTTTGAGATATGATTTTACATGAATAAACATAATATGCATTTTACATGTTACATGGTAGCATTGTTACCTTGTATAAATCCTTTTACATGTTCACGAGATACATTTCAGATTCAGCGTTAAATTAGTGTGAAAAACAACAATGAAGCTTCAACCCAAATAGAATTTGGGCTCTAATCTCGGCTCAGCTTTAGAGCCGAGCCGAGGCTGTCACGATGTTTGAAGAGCCGCCCCAGAATCCAAGATGTGTTTGAGAGATTAGAGTCAAGTGTATCGGGTAAATCTAGGTTCAGCTCTTAAAGGCTCTCCGAGGCGCTGCATCGCCTCAAGGCACCGCGTCCCTTCTCAAGGCACCAAGTCCCCCGAGGTGCCTCGCTTTGCGATAAGTATTTCTCCTCGGCAAGGTTTGAATTCGGAATCTACTGGCTGATCCTACGATTTGTGCCAGTCCTAAGCGTAAGAATTGTTCTAGGAGTATGTTAAAACAAAACAATTATTACAAAGAGGAACCTTTTGAACTAACTTCATATGATGCTACAAAAATGAAACAGACACAAAATTGACAACAAAAGTGAGCCTATTTGCATGCAAGTTAAGGCGTCGTCAATGTGTCTTCAGAATATTACGATCGTGTTGCAAAGCAGCTTGTACGAATGCAATGATAGTGTTGTAGCATGAAACAAAAGTTGTATCTTTTCTTTTAACTCCTCCAGCCCGAATTTAGTCAATTTTGAAGATACAGAGCTTATTTTGGTATTAATCGATTCAGCCTGATGAGGCGGTTCAGAAAATAGTGATTTTGCCCACATCTTTTAAATTTTTTTCGATTTTTTGAGCTCCCAGTGGTCCTTTCTTGGGAACCTAAAATTTTTTCTTTGGAATATGGTCATTTTGGGTACTGTTCGATTCGATTTGACAATAGAAATCTACTGGTGTGTATTTTATTGAAATCTACGCCACGGTTAGAAAGTTATGAGGGCCCAAGTAACCTGAAGGCCGGAAATAAAATGCAGGCATGCCGTTCTCGATATACTAAGCCTAAGCCTTAGTCTTAGCCTAAGCTAAGGTCCTTATATGAGACATATACTAAGTCTAAGTCGGTTGGGCTGTCGCCCCCCGAACCCCCGCTCTAAGCTGAGTTTTTTCTAACGTTATAACGTAGACCGTCAGGGTTATTTGGACACTCATAACTTTCTAACGGTGGCGTAGATTTCAATAAAATACACACCAGTATATTTATCTCATCCAACCGACCATATTGCGAAAAAAAATTTTTTGGTGTTCCCAAGGGGGACCATTGAACCCTCGAAAAATCGAAAAAAAACTTTTTTCAGGGATATGGGTAAAATGTACATTTCCTGAACCGCCTCATCGAGCTGAATCGATTGATACCAAAATCAGCTCTCTATCTTCAAAATTGACCTAATTCGGGCTGGGGGCTAAAAGAAAATACCCCAAAAGTTTGCTGTTGGGTTGATGTCATTGATCTAAACGACATTACGTTATTTATAAGGAAAAAGCAAGTATTAGTTTGTTCTAATGCGTCATTCGTTTATTAGTTAGTCTACGGTCGTTGTTTCTCAAAGTTTCAATTCGTCATTTCGAAGCAACCTCATTTAGTATTATGCACTTGTCTGAAAAGCCGCAGGTCTACCTGTAAATATCCTGTTCCACCGCGGCCGCCCCTACTGGCTACTAGGAGGCCGATTGGCTCCCTTTCCGCCGCCCCATACCACAAGAATACCAGCCTAAATTACCCAAAAAGTCTCACAGCTTCACATATTCATTAAAATATTGAATTCCGCCGAACGGGAGCAATAAAATACGAAGCTTTTTCCTCTTTAAAAAACTTGGTATATATATAAAGTAGAGCTGCCCTAAAATTTGACTCACATTATCAGAATATTTCCTTAGTATAGGAAAGCTAACTGTAAAATCAAGGTCTACGTGCTCGTTTAAATGTCAGTGTTGAGTGCCAGGTAACCGCGGTCGCTTCAGACATCGCTAAAAATGTAAGCTGCTTTTCGAAACTGCTTGGATTTATCAAGTGGCATTGTAGAGACCATGCGGACTTTCACGTAACTGTGCTGTGGATTTACAGGTAAACGAAGCATATAGCATATTTCAAGTCGAATTTGGTCCACTTCGCTTTTCTATATACTAACGACAATCTAGATACCTATTTGGTACAGTTGATTTCCATTGTTTTGAAACGACTTGCAGAATTGACTGAACTAAACACTATGATTATGCGTCATCCTGCTTTCATTTATTTAAATTTTAGAGCGGTCGGCCGGCCGACTGAAAAATTTCTTAGCGACCGGTCTACGAAAATCCAAGCCGGGGCCCGACACTGCTCTCCATAACTATTAGATTTATATTGGCGATTGAGTTTCTCTCTTACGGTTTACAAAAATATCACCTATCCAATTCTTCAATTCCTTCGAGTATAGAAATATGGCAATATTACAAAAGCAATACAGGTTTGCTAGAGTAGCAGCTAGCTGTAGCTGTTAGGAATTGTATTGACCATCAGATCTATGAAAAGAATGATATTTTTCATCACAAGTTTGCAAATCAGACCAAAGTTTGCAAGGCGCTGGAGTTCGTTGTCTATTTATCAGTTTTGCAGCAGTCATAGCAGTGTTGCTGCGTCGTGCAATTGTCATGCATGCTTAAGCTCCGAGGTCCCAGAGGAGATAACATGTGCATATATATGTGATCACGGATAATGTTGCCGTTGGTGATTTCCCTGATGTAGCTGAACAACGTTTTGTGGTCACCCACATGATTGGGGTGATTAAGCTCGTCAGCGACACGCGATCAGTTGATATTGGAATCCTTTTTAAGATTGTTATCAGTATGACGCCTTAGAATCCATCGCAGCTTGTCGCATTGGTTATTTTAGCTTGCTGAGCCAGCTTCAACGAGGCATGCGATACCCATATAAACTTTTTCTTTGAGCGGACTTTAGCGACGCTTTGAGATTCCATCAACATGACGTTGCGTATTCATTCTAGGTGGCATCAACGTTTGAGTCAGGTTTCGGAACTGTGGGTTCTGCAAAGCGATTGCTTATAGATATCATCGGAACTTCTCTCTATTGTGTGCCTCAAGAAGAAATGTAACATCTTGATGCCTGAAGCTTTTCCAAAACTGGTGGTTAGAAGCTTAAGGCGTCATGGCGTGATAGACGTTAACTGTCATACATGCTCATAAGGGTCGTTTAAGCTGCCCACAGCATACCTGCCAAATGTAGATGTGTCTTGGATCGACGGTCCCACTTGCGTATTGAAGTCGCCACAGACCATACGGGCGCCACTTGGTGCAGACCAATTGATCGCTTCATAAAAACTAGTGTAGAGGTCTTTGACCTCTACGGAGCTAGTTTCGGTTGGAGAGTAGGTTGCAACCAGGGATAGGTTCGTCGGTTTACATTTAAGACGTAGCACTGCCAGTCTGGAGTTGGCTGGCTTCATGTGAAGCACTGCAGTAAAACCCGGGTAGTAACCACAAATCCCACGCTATAGAGGCTTTTTTCTTTTGCTGCATTGCCTACAGAATAGTACAATTTATGCGGACTGAGGCATACGTTCCGTAAGGGTTGGTTTCAAGCTCCGTTGCCAATTCCAGTTAGCCTGTGTACCGATATACGCGCCACGTCGATACCGCGTGCGTGAAAGGAATCTATAAGTAGCACACATGCGCCACATAGGAGCGTGCGAATATTCCATAAAGATATTTTCAATGTTTTTTTGAACAAATAATGTTTGATTTATATATATCATAAACGCTGACGCTCAGAGGTCTCAGAGGGGTAGCCGGGGTCGGCGGGCGCGGAGGTCGTCTTGAGGAGTAAAAGCCTTCGGGAGGTGGGGTGGTTGCCAAGGGAGTGGAGAGAGCGGTCACAAAAAGTTGAAGCCCTCCACCCCGTTGCACCTATTTTTTGCCAAAATGTTTGCAATTGTTTCTCCTATTGCAACAATATTTGTCAGCGCGGCCTGTGCACGGATGGGTGGTTGCCGACCTTCAAGTGGGGTAGCCCCCTCCTGAATTCCTATTTCGGCATATATGATATATAAGTAAATCATCGATCGTGAGATAAAGACCATGCTATGGTCTGAGATTTTCAGTAGCCATTTTTTGTCAAAAGTTCTCTGCATACTAGTCACCCAATGTGATACCGTTCCGTTAAATTTATACCGCCAAGGCGGTAATTGACTTTCCGCAAAGCGGTACCATGAATCCAAATATTCTATAAGCGTACACAAAATTACGAAGTAATAATTAAAAATCGGAATCCGAAGGCTCAGTTAGAAATTTGTCACTATGAAGATAATTCTTCTGGCTGTCATATATATTACTTTGCCTGCCTATAGTACTCACTGACTTTAGGTCAATATTCGAACCTTGCTACCACGTCTTTCTTAAATTTCTGATTTCCGGCATGTTAACAGGAGCATATTTGTGAAGATATGTAAGAATATATTAACATTCCTGTTAAGTAGATATCAAATATTACATTCCAGGTGAACTGCTAAGTGATGCAAGCCGAATAAACTAGCAGTGATTTATAACTTTGTCATAGAAACTGGCATTGCCGCGTATACGGTATTCTGTTCTGCATCCTTGACGAACTTTTGTCGGTGTGTCTCTTAGGTAGGGGTATTGTTTTATTGAAACGCATTTCACAATTTTCTCAGATTTACATAGCTTTGATAAGAAATACTTTCCATGCATCACCGGCACTTTATATTACCACTTTTCCTATTTACCATGTACGACTGGCAGTTCAATATTTCCGGCTTGCATTTAGCGCTATCCATGCTGGATTTGCAGCCAGTTTTGTGGCGATTATATCGTTAACCGAGAATCCTCGCGTAATGCCTAAATCATAGGTGTCGAAAATCAAAATCTGCCACCTTAGATGGTAGATAGTTTCGGTGGGGGAGGTGTTGAGTAACGAGCGTGAAACACGAATGTGAGTGGTGGGAGAGGGAATGGGACAGGGCAGGGGTAGAGTTTTGCAATTTTTAGGTACTCTTAATTTTCGCCAATTTCGCTAACATTTTTTTCAATTTTTGCCAAGTTTAGCCACTTTTTGCTAAAGTTCCATCAGGTGTTGGTACTGTATGTCAATTTTGCCCAATTTTTCCAATTTTTGTCAAAATTTTAGCTCAACATTTTCTAAAGGCGTTCGAGCGCAGAGGGAAGCCCGGGCTATTGGGTGCGAGCCTTAAGGGGTAGATTTGGCATGAGAGTGCTGCGGGTCCGATAATTATTGGTGACCCCCACTACGCTTCATATCGACACCTATTTTTAATGTAATGATTAAGGTCGCATATAAAGGGCCGGCAAATGAATATTTCCGGCTCGGATTAGGAATTTCAGTCAATTTTGATAAGTTTATGTCGCAATACGAGTCTTATAATACACTCGAAATATAATCATTCGGAATATCGCATATCCAGATAAATAAAATTTGTGGCTCGGATTAGCATATTTAGCCGTATTAGGCGGCTATTTAATCTTTCGAAATATTGAGTTTTATTACTGTCGACATAATTCTAAAGACGGCAAAAGAATATCTTTCGTTAGAGTTTAGCCCTATTCCACCCTAGATTTCGCATCAATTTAGATACGGTTATATTTTGGTCAGAGTGTCCTCGTATACTGTTGAAATTTAAAGATTCCAAGCTTGTATGTACCAAAGGAAAATGAATATTTCCGACCGCAGTTTATGAATATTCCATGATAGATTTTCAGACAATTTTGACACGCTTATATACATCGTGGTAACACCCCTAAATATACTGTCGATGACCAGTTTCGTTAATGGAATAACCTTTGATATGGCAAATATAAAACCTCTTGAAATTTTCTGCATTTTACAATTAGCAGCAATAATATCCCAAAATAAAGCAGAAAACTCACGTGTACAAAGTCGATGTATCATTAAACCATTTTGATATCGCTATCGATAATTCTTCTTTCACTGTGAGACAGAAAAGTAATATATAAGAAAGTTACTGAATACAGTCTTCACATTGTGTTATTTTGCATGAGTCTTCTACTTAACCTATGAATTCGAACCTGTGACTGTTAAACTAAAATATTACTAACATAGGATAATGCATGAATGCAAAAAGCCGTAGATTTTGTTAGTACATATTTACAATTGTTGAAATATCGCACTTTACTGGCTCCACGAATACAAATTAAATTATCTAGTCATGAATGTTTCTTTCTAGCTTAAATGACTCGGACGATGCACATTTGCTATCAATTCTGGTCTTGGTATTAAAGCATTACTAACATAAATTAAAAGACTGTCATGATTGTTGTCCAGGCATTTTGTGCTCAACACTTACTCGACTAGTAACTGTTACCGCATCAATGTCTGTATGTAACAGTATCAGTATTACATTGATTTAGACCGTACTAATTTGTTAGGCCACGGTTTTACCTAATTGCTTTAGCTACCCCCTAGACCCTGGTATACCCCTCCTACCTTCCCCTCCCTACTGGGGCTCTGAACCCCGGACCAAGCCCCGCGGAAAATTTTTGCAATAATAGGAAAAAATTGGCAAAAATTGCGGTGAAATTGGCGACAATGAGGGTGCGACGGGCGGGGTGGGAGAGATATTCAAATTTCTGTCGCCACTCCATCCTGACGACCTCCTCACCGCGGGGGCATTTACCTTTAGCGTCGGCCCCCTGTAACAAAGTTTCTGCAGTTTCGGAATTTCATCAAAGTCGACACTAAGGACGTGATTACATATTGATTCGCGCGGGTTTCTTTTAGAATTACCAGTACCCCTTCATTCTTGGAGCTACCATTCAGCATCTGAAAACAGTTGCCTCTGCCGTTGCGCGCTATTTGAGCAAAAACATCTATATCGACAATGTTACATGTGGAGTCTATAACAACGGGGATGACATTAAGTTCTACGGTGAAGCCAAATCCATTTTCTGAAGAGCGAGCAGAATATCAGTGAATGATTTTCCAGTTGATCTGCCTTGTTGGAACACTTTTCAGATGACAACAAGGACGTCCAAGTAATCATAAAGGTGATAAGGATGAAATGAAACAGTGACAACTAC